>JASCZW010009364.1:0-43007 GCA_034211315.2 Aedes japonicus | reverse complement strand
GAGAGGTTTTCAGTAACTTGAATTCAAGCTAGGGAATCTTGCAGATTGGATTCTTTGGTAGAAAGGCATAGAAAGCATTCAGTTGATAGTTATGGACATACATTCAGCATGAGCATAAATGACTACCCGTGGTTGATGATGATAATGATGAGATACTACCTTCTATTGTAGTAAGGTAACTTTCCATAGCAGTGGAATAATCTGAAAAACAATTTGATCAGGATTCTATTGTTGGTTGTGATCATCAAGCTT
Source organism: Aedes japonicus (assembly GCA_034211315.2). Taxonomy (NCBI): domain Eukaryota; kingdom Metazoa; phylum Arthropoda; class Insecta; order Diptera; family Culicidae; genus Aedes; species Aedes japonicus. The sequence continues at coordinate 42,755 of JASCZW010009364.1, read as the reverse complement.
CTGTATGAAGTGCCAAAAACGTGTGAGTGGGCCCGTAAGCAGATACACTTACGCAAAACCAACGAATATAGTGAAGAAAATCTCCTTCCAAAAGCAAGTTCACACCCACAGCATTAGAATCGAGACCTCTATTAACAGAATAAACCCAATAGACGGGGTCGAAGAGCCCGCTCTCGTTCCGCGAAATGTTAACAATAGGGAGGAGGCAGTCGCATGCTCCCAATCCAAATCGTTTCACTTGGGTGCCCTGATGGTCCCTCCCTTTTCTCGTTGTATATTATGTCGTGGATATTCAGTATATTTTGTGTGGTCATTTGATTGCTTACTTTGTGCTAGAAAATTTGGCTGAAAGTAAAACTGGTTAGGGTTTATACCGTTCTTTACTTATGGCTCTGTGTTGTCTCGATGTTATTGCTTTTGAAGAGTTGACTTTAGGATGACCATATGATATTGCTCGCGGTCATAGGATAGGGAAGATAACAGAAAGGAAAAAGGATTAGTGATTGGTAACACGCTATGTGCATGTGAGATTTTCATGGTGATATTCTAACATTGGCCGTTCAGAATGGTTCGACGGATGCATATGAGAGATCATTCCCGATGAGTTTTCGCTCGTCTACTCAATTCCATCATGTTTGATTATAGAATACAAGAAACGTTCTACAACGTGCTTCATTTGGGAATATCAGGGCAACGACCCCCCCATCGCATCTTCAAGTGATCATTACAAGCTGTTGATTTGGTTCAGTCACTTTTGAACGTTGATGGGGCAGCTGATTCACACATGAAATCTGCCGCGACCAACTCAACGGAACGCGCCCATACCCTTTTCTGAACCGAAGGGCAGGGGCATAAATGACAACCCGTGGTTGCTACTAAACTATAAGGTGTTACCAGACGAATGGTAAACTAACCTATGGTATTCAGGATCCTCAACATTGAAAAACCAATAAGGAATACAGGTATACCTCGATAGTACGTACAGAAAGTTTCTGACTTCAACTCAAAATTGCATAAATACTACTGATTGTATCTTAAATCTAATACAACCAGATGAAAGAACGGAAGATTGCTCTTTCTTTTGGTTATATTAGATTTCAGCCACAACCAGTAATTTTTATGCAATTTGAAATGAGAAAGTTGATGTACGTACTATCGAGGTATACCTGTATTACGAAGTGTGTTCAGTAAAATGTGTTGTGTGAAGCGTGATCAGTGATGGTAAATTCGGTGGGTTTCCAGGCCGTTCTCGGAATCTGAACCTCTGTATCTGTTTATCCGTAAGGAATGGTAGCACACTTCTCTGTCCACGGAAAAAATACTCATGCAGCGGATCTGGAGGACAGGATCAAGCTGGGACGTACCAATTAAGGGCTAAATACTGGAAGATTTCCGTCAGTGCATTGCAGGTTGCGCAGTCAGTCTACCAAGATTTTTTTTTCCGCAGGGACTGTGGCTATACTTTGTCGATGCCAGCGAGAACGCATATGCCTGCGTCGCGTATCTTCGAAGTATAAGCAATGGGATTCCAATATGCACGTTGATAGCCGCAAAGACCAATGTAGCTCCATTGAAACTTCTCTCGATTCGGAGCCTTGAGCTGCAAGCAGCTTTAATCGAATCACGACTATTGGTCGGTATTACCAGTGGTCGCCCGAGTTCTGTGGTCCGACTCGACGACCGTCCTCGCGTGGTTGAAATCTAAGACCCGATGTTATCATCAGTTCTTCGGTTAACGAGTAGGAGACATTCTGAGCACGAACACCGTGAACGAATGGCGTAAGGTATAATCGAAAATAAACGTTGCAGCTCTAGCGACGAAGTGAAGAGACGGACCCAGTTTCAAACCCGACGACTGGTGGTATGTAGGGCCGGCCTTTCTAATGGAACCAAACGAGAACTGGTGATAGGAAAATTCGGAGAAGTTTTCGACAGTAGAGAAATTACGGGCGGTCTTCTTACATCATCGAAACATGCCACCACCGACCGTGGATGTTCAACGGTACTCCAAGTGGTCGAGGTTTCAGCGGACGGCAGCATACGTTATTAGAGCGACGTAGGTATTCCTGGATATGAACCTCAGGGTCAACTCATGCAAGAAGAACTACTGAAGGCCGAAACTCTATAGCCGGTTGTGAAAACAAACTAATAAACCCATAAAGATTTTGAAAATGTTCTAGTGGAAGATGCTATCACCACTTGAGAACCTTCATAAAACCTATTGGCTGCCATCAAAACCAGCATAGGGCCAAATGGCCACAGCTATCAAACTTCACTGTGATATCATGGTTGGTTTTTGTTATTCTGCTTTGTTCGATTCTTCGCTCTTCTGATTTGTCTAATAGTAAATAATATCTAAGAAAAAAGTTCAAGTGTTGCAAGAAATTTTGTTTGATAGCAAGTAATCCAAAACATATTGAGTTTTTTTTATGGCTTACCATGCAAAATCATAAGCGCATTTTTTTTATGGTGAATATTGGCACGATAAAAGCCGAAAATAATGCGTTTCGGAAATTATGCGAGTTAACAACTACAAAAACTAAATTAAAACAAATCAAGCTGAACAATGCATTAGGTCCTAAGTAACATTGAGAGATTCTCTTCTTCGACTTTCTCTTTCGTTAATAGCTTGTCTATTGAACGATTTGCTGATGTTGTCGACGTATTGGATCCTTAATCACACTTTATACTACCGTACTGTATGTTGAAAATACTTGAACATGTTTTTATACAGCCGTAGGAACGCAAAGAGAAAGTCGACAAAGAGAGTCTCTCAATGTTACTTAGGACCTATTGCATTGTTTTGCTTGAAATATATTCGAAAAATTCATCATGACTTTCCTGAAAATTGATGGAATTCACTAAGCTTATCTAACAGAATGCCAAAATTGGTCTCCAATCTACAGCTCATTTGCATTTATTTTAAAAATTGGTGTATTTCCACATTTCAGTGATTTCTAGTATTCGAAGTGCAAATTTATCTTTACAATGACTACTATAAAACTATTTGGTAACTTTCTTCAATGCCAATTTGCCGTTTAATGCATTTACTGCAGGCAAAATGGTTTTAAAATACTTTTTCAACAGACCACAATAAGATAATTTGAATGAGTCCTAATACGGCATTTCAAAGCAGCATTTTTCGAGTTCTTAAAGTCAACATAAAACCTGTGATAGGAGTTAAAGGAATTTTAAAAGGCAGGGTTTTAAGATCGTTGTTAAGAAGCTATGTAGGTTCTCATAAACCTAACTAAAATTTGAAACCTATTGGCACCGCTTACTGCCATAATAAAACCAAATTGATTTCTAGTGGCTTTCATAAAACTTAATAAAGCTAGATGTTTTGGCAATGTTACTTGGGAGGTTGTCAACGAAATATGACAGCGGTTCCGAATTCCACAGCTTCGCGTGGTGGTTGCTAATATAGTCAAACGGTGTCAACATTGTTGGATCCAGAAAGCAATACCTCATGTTCCGATCACTGAGCTGGACTACTTTGATTCCGTTTTCATCAAGCAAATACGCAGCCTTGGGTAGCGCGGTGGGTAGCGCTTTTTACATGTCTGTCAAACAAAGCAGTGCACCTCGAGATAGTCCACAGCTTGTCATCTCAGTCATGCGTGGCCATAAGGAGGTTCGTGGCACGCTGGTGATCTCCTAACACGTTTTGCTCCGATAACAGAACCTGCCTTGTAGGAATGAATTACTTGCTAAAAGAACAGCTCATCTGTGAGTATGGACAAGGCTATCAGGACGCAGATCACGTTATTTGGTCTTGTGCTGAACATTCTGGAGCCAGATCTGAGCTTTATGATTCCCTTCGGGCTCGAGGTAGACAACCCAATGTGCCAATTCGAGATATTTTGGCTGTACATGATTTGGAGTACATGAAACTCATTTATGTGTTTTTGACTAACATTAGCATTAGATTGTAGTTAGTTTAACCTGTATGTTTAGTATAAGTTTTTTTTTTTATATGTGTATGTGTGTGTGTGTTTTTTTTTCTTTTTCAAGAAATGTTCAAGTCAAAAGAAAACCATAAATTGTATAGTTATAAGTGTTCAGATAATTTAGAATTTAAATTTAATGTGTTATGTGAACCATACTTTAAATTCCCACCCTTTTTCCCATCCGTAATTTGTAATTCCCATTAACCTCGAGACGGCCGCGAGTAATCGGCTCTATCCTCCTAACTTTAGTTTTAAGATAAATGATGTATAAAAATATGAAAATTTGGCTCTGTAAAGTTAATTCGATTGAGCCTGGACAAATAAATGATTATTAAAAAAAAAAAAAAAAAAAAAAAAAACAGCTCAAGTCAATGAACGAGTGCTGCGAATGCTACATTCACAAATAAAACTACAACATTGCTATTCAATCCACCACTGGCGCCCCCCATGGGAGGATCGTGGAAGCGCATGGTTAGGTCAGTGTAGGCGGTGATAGCGGCGATAGTAGACTATCCACATCACTACAGTGATGAAGTTCTGGAGAATGTTGCACTTGAAGCTGAGTCTATCTTCAATTCGAGACCACTAACGCCGAACCACTTCTTGTTCTACGGATCACAAGGAGTCAACCAACCCAGCCGGGATCTGGTACAGGACTACGCGACTCTTCGAGACAGCTGGAAGTTGACCCAGTACCTAGTTGACATGTTCTGGGGTCGATGGGTACATGAAGACTTGACTACTCTAACCTGACGTACCAAGTGCTTCTAACCAGTAGAACCTTTGAAGCCCTGTGACTTGGTGATCGTGGTCGACAAAGGCAAGCGCAACTGATAGATTCGGGGCGAATATGTTGGGTCAGGGATGGATGGATAAGTCCTAAAAGCCGTAGTGAGCACTGCCAAGGGGGTGATCAGCCGACCAGCGACCAAATTGGACCTGTCAGACGTTCGTGGGACATCTGGAGACCCGCCATGTAAGCGTTTCCGGTCGAAACGTGAGTCCCGGTTGCGCGCTTTACGATAACGCAGCCAAGCATAACCGACACCTGTCATGTTGTCCGATCCGTCTAAGCAATTGCGGCTGAGGATAAATGTCAGAGAAGGAAGAAAGCAACTTGAATGGAAAGGAAGCAGAATAGAAAACGAATTCAAAAGAACGATAGAAGTAGAAAGTTTATTTAGAGAAAATTTTGTTTCCGATTCAATTTATTAGAAGGAAAATTAAATTTAACAGTTTGTGAAGCAAGTTTGTATTGTGGAGGTGAGAAGAATAATACTATTTGAGTGATGTGTACGTTAAAATCAGCCTTTTAAGATAGACCCAAGGGTAGGATTCAATAATTTTACTTGTTTCACAAATCTTAATGCACACGAGACTAACCGAAAATACATGACTAACTATGTTTTTATTTATTGCAAACAGTGCGCCAAATATAAATTATAACATTTTGAAATTGGAAATATCTTCCCAACATCATGGGATCCCAGTAGTGAACAGCAATTTTAACTAGAACCAAAGATGTGAAGAGAAAGTATCGATAGGTCCGACAGAGTTCGGCAGGTTTTGAATTGAATAGAAGTAGTTTTGAAATTGAGCGTATAGCATTCGTTAGGCATCACTTCGAAGCAAACGCACACACTTTGCCAGACATCACTTTTCAACTTTGAAGCTGTGCTAAAATGCTGCTAAAAAAGGGGTGTTTTCTTTCTAAGCCTATGACCATTTAGAATCCGGAATAATAAAATCATCTATATCTATAACGGATCGACGTACAAATAAGTTTAATACATCAAAACAAAGGTAATTTACTCGTACAATATCAATACAAATCATTTCTCTTCATTTCTTATGAAAATTACACATTTTTCTTTATTCCTCCCATCAAACGATGAGCACCTCCGGAGTCAACTTCCTTGGCACATTTGATCCACATTTTGGTCATCTAAGTCGCGTCCCGAGCATTTTTTCCACTTTTCTTAAGTTTCCGCTTCATTATTGCCCAAAATCTCTCGATTGCCGGAACTGTGGGCAGTTGGGTGGATTTATGTTTTTATCGATGAAACCTACGTTATTATTGCGGTACCACTGGATGACTTCCCGGCTGTAGTAGCAACTCGTTAATTCTGGTCAAAACTTCACGGGACCTTTATGAAAGGTAGTACGCGATTTTTGAGGCATTCTTTCTTGTACAGCTTCGAGTCCATCGTCTTATTCGTCGCGAACACTTTGGTCTTGGCTCCGAAGTTGCATATCCCTTGCCAAATCATCAGTTTTTTGGCAAATTTGTCCATAAAAGTGAACTTAAACTTCGCAGGAACATCTCCTCGTACCGTTACCATGTAGAATTGTTGGCCAGGAAGCTGTCCGAGATCCATTTGACGTAGGGCTCATCGTCGATGAGCAGGCATTCTTGGTACTTCGTCAAAACCGTCTGGTACAATTTCTGAGCTCAAGTTTTGGTGACGAAACTTTGCTTCAACGTTCTGTTTGGTTGCTTGCTGGCTCGATAAGGCAAACGAATTCTTAGAACGTTACTGCGAACAGCAGCGTATTTTTCTACGATTTCATTATCTGATTGTCCAGGGTTTGCTCTGACGGTTCTCAACACCTTCTGGTTCAGCTTGCGGTCATGTGTTCCACTACGACTCGCTCGCTGAAACGTTTGAGCACATCACACACGGTTGATTTTCAACGTTTTTGAGATTTTCAATGCGGACCACGTTGGATTGTCAACGTGGGTGGGCAGAATTTTTTCTCTCCTCTTGCCTTCCATCTGGAATAACTTTTGACTCACTGCACGAAAAACCGTGAAATTTATACCACAGAAAGTGGGCGCCTCGATTAGCAAACCACTGTAAAAGAATTCTTGCAGCAGTCACTTTCCGGGCCGCTGCAACACAATAAGTAATTCCGGATTCTAACAACACCGGACATCTTTACACTTCTCATCTCGGGAATGGCATTTTTTAAAACTGAGATCCGGTTTTTAAAGTTGGAAAATTTTGTGTAAAAGCCATGCAATTGAGTTTGAACGATTTTTCACAGCCAAGCAAAAACGATGCTGAAATCCTTTGAGGCATTCGACGCAGAAATTTAAAAACAATTTCATCCCACTATCAAGACAACTGAAGGTCAAAAAACATGCGCTCAATTTGACAAGGCAGTAAGATCAAGAGCTGCTCTAACAAATTTTCAACGAAATTTGATTGACAAAGAAACACATGTTGAAAACGGAAAGATTGAAACGTGTTCATTAACAATGACAATCGATGAATTTACTATTTTAGATTCCATGGAGATTATTCATTCAGCTGGGGATTTGGAGGGTTTGGCTACACGTGATAAGATCATATTCTGATGATAATCGATGTCTTACTATATTCTTCTTATAAAATCTATGAATCGAAAATTATTGAGCCTAAATGCCCCATCAGATTCACTTGACTTATCACTTGTTAGAAGAACGAAGGTAAAACGTTCGAAAAAAAATACTGTTGGAAAAAAGCTTTGAAAACGTAGTTTGATGCTATTCTCAGCCAAAATACGCAATCATTGAAACAGATGGAGATGAAAAGATAAGACAGCTGAAGGAAAAGTTCCGTACGCGTGCTAGCGCCAAAATTCAAATTTTCCATAACCGTTGACTGTGCAGAAAACTCAGAGTCAGTAAAATATTTGTTTGAGCTAACTAATCGTTTCAAGGGCAATCTGATCAATTTAAAGTCGTCAAAAAATTTCAGCAATCTTGATAAAAACATCTTGATAAAAATCTTCATAAAAACATCAACAAGTATTTCGATCTCTGTAGTAACTGGCTTCTGCAAGCTATTGGAGGATTTGACTGCAAGGAAAGACTACTGACTGTAGATTGTTAATATTTCGAAAATAATGAATGGTCAATAGTGGGTGGAATGGAAGTATAGTCGTTCAGAGACAGGAGTGACAGCACTGTATCAGCACATTTACGTTGTGGGCGTATACGATTAAACACGGCAGTTTAAGTCGGTTGAGCGGTACGGTTCGGAACTACAGATATGGGAGGGAGTTGCATCAATCATCATCCCAGATGGGGGCGTAGTGGTTAACATCCATACCTCTCACGCTAAAGTCTCGAGTACGAATCTCGTCCCCGGACAAGTGACGAAAATACCCAAAGGGTAAGTGACTACGACAGGAGATGAACCATGAATGAGAACCTTTACGCTATGAAAGGATACAATGGACAGACCTGTTAACCCTTATGTACCCGGGTACCTTTTCATGTTTTGCATTACGAAATATTATGGTTTATTTTAAACGACCCGGTGGAAGATACGAAGGGTAACGACAACGGTTATGAGTGACACATGTCAGGTTTAGTTCAGTGGAACCGTACGTAGCATTAAGGAAAGAAGAAAACAAAAGAAAACACTGAATTAACACAATGCATTTTTAGATCTACAGAGATGAACACTAGTACTTTATTATTAATTGTATCCTTAAACTAAACAATAGTGAGTTGTGGCTGCTGACATGTAAAGTTGGTTGCGGTAGTCGTGAAGCACTTATTATTAAAATTAACTATGCCTATTTACTATAGATTTATATCTACAAGGTGATAACCTACAATTTATCAACCAACATACAATCCTAGGCGCAACTGAAAGTGCTATCGGTAGTTGATAGTTGTAGAAATTTGCCTCTGGCTGCCAAACAAGGTTGAAGAAAAACTTATGTAAGTCATTATATTAGGTTAATTTAAACCTATCCATTAATTACTCTAATAATAATACTTATTGCAGTTTCAAGCTGTCTAAACGAGACTGCTCTAAGGACGTGTTTTGATTAATCCGAACACAGGTTAAAAGCAACTTTTTGCATAATCATCAAATGGCCACTAAACTTTGAGAAATGTCCTACTGGAGAAATTTCATGAGCTTTGATACCCATATTGCCAGGGTTTCTTTCTAAATATGTTCATGGAACCTGTTACAGAATTGTCGTTGCAGAAAAAAGTCAGCTTATGGCCCACAATGGAAAAGAAATAGTTTCTAGGAATTATTTCAAAGATTTTGACATCCATTTTCGGAAGTTCAATTCATGTTTCCAAATAGTGTCTCCATACAGGACCACAGCCTCGGTATCCCGGATTTACGAGAACTAGATAAATTCAAATGGTCATTGCTGATAATGTCCACAAAACTACATTTAAAAAATCCCTATATGATAATGACTGAGATCTCTTCAGTTTATATATTTCATTATTCATACAATCGTCCTTCTTTTCTTTATGTACCCTTACTAAGTGTTACTGCTGCAATCCATCGTCTACGAACTTAAAGTTTGAGTAGACAAATTAATTTCAGCGATAATTACTGATTGACTCCCAGTCTTATTGAAGGTTTTTGAGTTAATAATCGTTAATAATCGTTAATAATAAGCCTCAACACAATTTAACTAATGTTAATATGAAAAAAAAAACCTCAATTATAAACAACTGTATAAAAGAGACATCTAAAATACTGAGCTGAGAACCAGCAATTAGTTAAAAAGATTCTTATCAAGAATGAAATGGTCCTGCTAAACATCTATATGCAAATATTCCGAATATATTCTGCAAAAACAAGCATTTTTATTACAGCATAATTTATACTATTTGGATCGTTGTGAGCTCTTTAGGTGAATATTAAAGCAACCGCAATGGAAGGCTTCCGCTAAATGATGTTTATAATTTAACTGCCGAATACTAAATATCTTAACGAGGCACTCATAACATGTCGCTATTACGGCGAACCCCATGCCAAAAGAAAATTAGTTATAGTGCATAAGTCACCGCATTGAGACTCATGACGTTGGATTGTTTTCCTAAGCTAAATGATGTCTGCAAGATATGAATTGTATTTTTAACGAGAAACCGAACATTCGATGTAAGCGAAAAGTCAGAAACCCCAACTAAAAACGACAATAAGCTGTTAGTAATGGAGTACGCCCCCCCATTATTGGCACTAGACAGACACAAACACGCGTCACTGTATCCATTTAACACATCACATAAAAACGCACCCTGCTAGAACAAAGACCATCATTCCATGCGACTCCTTTTTCATAAATCAAACATCCACTCCACAGTGTTAATAATAAATCAAACAACGATTATCGAGCCAGCCCGTATTAGATTGACCACATTCGGCCCATGCCAACAAGGCACAAGAAAGAAATCATCGCCAAACTGACAGCGTCCTGGCCTCGTTCGACCATCGACCAACCCACGCACATCCTTTCCCATTATCAATTATTATGAGATAGGTCTTCAATGAACTTACCATTTTTGCTTCTTCTCGTACAACCACGCTGCTTTCATCTAGATCCCGATTACGGTGGCTCTACACGTTTTCTGCTGAAAGCAGCATTCTTTATCCCCCTCCAGAAAGTTACTCGGCCAAATATTTATCCAAGGAGCACGACGGGATCGATTTGCAAACACAACGAAGTTGAAACGAGCGCAGCAACTTCTTCGAAAATCCAATCACTTTATTAGCATTTACGCGCGCTTTTTTTCTGGGGTGTTCGCCTCACGCGTCCCGTGGTCCAAGCAGCCCATACGCGATGGAGCTTCCTCGCAGTCCCACCTAGGTAACCAAGCAGTCCGTGGCCGACAAAAAAAACTGCAAGCTCACTCACTGAGGCTGCGACTCACAAACAAAGGCTAATGATGTTTGCTGAGCTGCTCATGTTGTTGCTACTGACGTTCACGGGACGACAGTCGACAGCGGGACTACATGCTAAAAATGACAGAAAATTGAAGCTGCCACTGGTAAAGTAGAATTTGTATGTACAATGTGTATGTGTGTGTATAAATAAGATGATTTGCGGAGGATCACGAAGGCTTACTACAGGCTTTTTGTTGGTTTTGAATCTGATGAAGTATTCAATTGGGTAAATGACCCAATAGTGGAGGATCTAAGCACAATAAGTTTAGAATTTTCAATGTTTTTAGCAGAATAAAATGAACATTGATGACATTTTTAATATTTTCTAGTCAAATAAATGCTCTTTTATCGTTTTAAAACATAAAATTTGTTTATTAAAGCCTCTTAGTGGATGCACTAGCTGAAAACCTTTTGCTTGGTTTTGTTCCTATAGTTGCGATATTGTACCTATAGTTGCGTATGGGTGTTCCTATAGTTGCGGTAAATAAAAATAAACTAATGTATGAGCAGTACAATGCAGTATTTCCGACGTTATATCAACTTATACTGAAATTATACGCATAACTGTCCCATGCCCAATACCATATGTATGAACGTGGGACAGTCATGCGTTTAACGGCAGGATAGATCCATACTCGCTTGTTAAGTAATGCCCAATTTCTATCAAACTGACAATACTTTTGCATCAGCCTATGTGCAAGACATGTCATCGTGTATTAAGTACAGTAAAATAAAAAAAATAAAAATATGATACGTAATTTATTGATGTTATGATCTGATTCAAAATAGGTTTAGTTAGTTAGGTATAAACGTTTGCATAAGAATGGCTGATTTGAGCGAAAGGTGATTAGGACAAATTAGTTTGAGGAATATCAGGAATGTTTATTTTTTATTTTCGGTTATTTGCTGTAGCATTTACTCGCTTTTCCTTTCGCAAATTCTCGCGCTCCTCTTTCCTGATGGCTGATTCCTTAAGTCTTCGTTCACGCATTACTGCTTTTAGCTTCTCAGCTTCAATTTTCTCCTCTGCACGTTTCTCAGCCTTCTTCTTTATTAACTCACGGGTTTCTGCCTTCAGTTTTTCATTTTTTATTTTCCTTTCGGCACGCTTCTCAGCTTTCTCCTTTCTCTGTCGAATGACGTTCTGTTTCTCTTGCTCGATTTGGCGAATCTCGTCCAATCGTTCGCCAGCTGTAAGCACAGGGTAGAATTTTCGCCTATAATTGCGATGGTCACGTTTTCTTTTCGGAGTTTCAGGACATTTAAGGACTCCTGATATGCTCATCTTCCTTTTCACTCCTGCTTGTTCGTTAGTAATGTCCATCAATACGGGTTTTTCTAGTTCAGGCTTCCGTGTTGCGATTATGGTCGGTGACTCCTTTGATGTCCCTGAAGTATCCTGAGAATGCAGTTCACCAAGCGTTTGCAAATTCATTTCTTGTCGCTGGTCGAATGAACAATTCTCAACCATCGTCTCACCTGATAATGTAAATTTATGATGTAGGCAAATCAAATAATTTCTATTGTTTTTAATTTACCTGATGTAAAGTCTGAAGGGTGTACAGTGCTATCTGAGTTATCGACGAATAATTCCAAAGGTGTAGCCCAGAGATTTGTATTCGATGTTGGTTCTTGACTGCCAAAAACTTCGAAAGAGCTGTCTAATTGGACCTCCAATAATCTTTGATCAGAAGCTTGAAGATCAACTGTAGAATAATTAACACAAGATTCAAAATTAACATACATTGAACGATGTACTGTATCATCGGGACAAGTTGCAACGATGGGGCAAGTTGAAAGGGATATGTTATACTGTCAGTCGACGTGAATATTCAACGCGATTGTCGTTGCTTTCCATTGAGCCCTGGAGCAAGATTCTGAATTGAACCTTCACTTACGAATAACATACCCATTTTTCATACCCTATCGTTTCAGTTTGTCCTGGTGCACCTTAAATCAATCCCTACCTGGTATATCTTGGATTTGCTCCTCGCTGCGAGTTGACTGGTGAATATCAGCGTGCTCGGGAAAGGGCTCCGAATACTTCGCTTCAAAATTAATCGATTTGATCAAAGATCCAGAGGAGTGAAATGGCTTTATAAGTTTTTCGTAAATGTTCCTGATAACAACTTCATCATCACTCAATTCTTCGGTGCTCATTATCTTTTCCAAGCGTTTATCTCCTATGTACTTCAAGGCAAGCTCAATAGTTTTGCAGGGGATGATGACAGAGTCCATAATACACGGAGAATGCGCCCTGTTAGTTTCACAAATTTGCGGTTCTTCGTACGCGGAGGATATATCATTGTGAGCATTTTGATTCTGATGTGTATTTGGATGAGGTGTACATTCAGCCGACTTTGCAATGCACTTGCTATAGTCAATGCTGTCGGGGTTGAATGGGTGCAAACCGCAAACATTGAATCCATTTATAATGCTATTTGTCACGATTCCCCGTTTCATAGCATCCTGCAGCACCATACCGAAGTGATTTAGAGTAAGATTTTCTCCGTTATTTTTGTCGCGCCACTCAGAAACTGCTGCCTTCCAGGCGTTTTTTAAAGGTTTAAAAATGGCCACATCGACAGGCTGCGTGATCCTGGTGGTATTGGGGTACAATACTACCAGTATTATTCCTAAATCCAGGCACAAATCAGCTACATCTGCTGCCATGTGTGACGAATGCCCATCGACAAAATAGATCACCGGAAAAGTGACTCTTTTCTTCAAAAGAAAGGGATAGAAAACCTTCCGAACGTACAATTCGAAATTGGAGGCATCCATCCATCCTTTAGCGCTTTTTCCAATTCCCCAGTCCGCTGGAAATGTCCGCAACAAGTCTGCACGAATTCTCTGCATTGGCAGGATGATATTGGGTGGCACTATAGAACCGTCTGCTGCAAAACTGAACATCACAGTTATGTTCGTGTGGCTGCTGGCATGTTCCACTTCATAAACATTGTGGCTCCCACGTGTAGCAAGAACCGCTTTAGTTTTGGGGTGCAGGAAGAAGGAAGTTTCGTCGCCATTGTAAATCCTTGATGCATCCTGAAGGACCTCCAAAAGACCTCGCTCTTCCAAATATGATGACACTTGCAAAAACCAGCCACGAATGTCCGACTCGGATACCTTAGCGCTAGCTGCGGAAACAGCTTCTGGCGTTCGCAGTGTGATGGACCTATGTCTTTGAAGGAAACCGTTGAACCATTTACGACCTAAAGTTGAAATTAATCATTTGTTAATTACAATTTACCAGATACATTAGTACAACAGAATTTACCGGGAGTGTTATTTCGAAAAGGATTCGGTCGCGAAGTTGAATCAAAGAATGATTTGATTTTTGACTTGAGAGTTTCCTTCACAACCGGAAAACCTTTGCGTTGCATGTCTTTTATCCAGTCCACAAGTTTTGCCTCCTCCTCTTCAGACATCACTGTTCGAGGGCCTTTTCGTGTCTTCTTGCTCCATTTATCGCTGAGACGGAACCGGATAGTGGATTCAGGAATGCCGTAAGTATTCGCAGCGCCGTATACAGATTGTTTCCCATTTTTTATGTTGGCAATACATTGCCGCACAGCGTTCTCGTTGTATTTCCGATGCTTCCGGATAGTGGTTTTCTTTTTCTGTTCTAGTTTCTTATCAGATTCCATCCTGAAATAGATGTTTATGTTTCACTATGCATAATAATAACTATATTATCAATTGACTCACATTCACAAGTTTCTTATGCCAAAAACAGGGCGAAAAAATAAGAATGCAAACCGTACACAATTAAATGGTAAACAAATGCTGAAGAAGTGACGAGCAAGTTTGACACTGCGACGATGCAGTGCAGCCAATATGGAGTAAATAATACCGCAACTATATGATCGCAGTGCGTTTTGTGTTCCAATAGTGGAGGCATATATTTATTAATGCTATCATCAATAATCAGTGAATTTTATGTTCTAAATAGTTTACTCATGGCAGATGGTGCGTATGGATATAGTAATTAAAGGATGCTGTAATGGTTTTGTAATTATCGGTTAAAAACTTCGAGGTAGAATATAATTTTCACACTAGTGAGTATTGTAATTTTGACTACGTTTCTAAAGTATAGAATAATTTAATAATCTGTGTTTTTCGTAATCGGTTAAGTGGAAAAACATGCATAAATGTTTTTGATTTACATATCATTCAATATATAGTAAGTGAAAACCCATTCTAGTCAATCAAATAAATAATTTATTCGCGATAGCGCAACTATTGGTACTACCGCAACTATAGGAGCATTTTACCCTAGGTGCAGGTATGTTGCTTCACGGAAATGGGAAGATATTGATTGTGAACGCCGCTTTAGTCGAAGGCGCAGGATCCAAGTTCGATAGCTTTATAGATTATCAGGAATACAGACACTGGGCTTTATAACAGTCGTTGCTCCTTTCACCTAGCTATTTTCTCGGAAATTATGGCAAACACTTCTGTGCAATTTTCGTAGAAGAAATCGTCTAATTCAAATGATTCAGTTGCATAGAAAAAGTTGAGAGGAATTTTCTTCTTCTTTATTAGCGTTCCAAGCTTATTGCTTTCGCAATTTGCTTATTGCTTGCTCTCAAGTTAGTGTTCTAAATGCACTTCCACAGTTATTAATTCCACAGTTATTGAAAGCTTTCGATGACAGGTACTATTTTTACATTAGTATGATTGTGTGGCAAGTACAACCATACCCTATGCCCAGGGAGTCGAGAAATTTTCCATAAACAAAACTCCTAGACCAGAGCGGGAATCGAACTCAGCCACCTGATAGATAAGGACTGTATCGAAAATAAGTTATCCACATATTTTTCTTTCAAATCATATAAGAATTGATTTTTTATTCAAACAAATGGATTTTACTTTGTTACACGGGATTAAACATTGCGAGGACTGGATTAAATTAATATTATTCTTGCACGAATTTGCGAATTTTTGATCGAACACTTTGCATCTAGTTCCACACAAGTGTTTCATCACATGTTTTGGATACCTTGGCCGAAATTTTTTCGAACGCCGACATTTTTTCAGCTGCTTTACCCGTTTTTTTGAAGACCCTTTTCACAATCGCCCAATTGCGTTCGATGGGCCACAATCGCCCAATTGCGCTCAGGGCAATTTGAGAAATCTATACCCTTTTCCGTGAACCAATTGAGAGTTGTTTTGGCGTGATGCGCCGACGCTAAAGTCAACCAAAACACAGTGGAGGGGTACTATGCTTTTGGAGGCTGCAACCTCTTCTGCAGACACTAATATCGATCGATATCCGCATTAATTATTCCGGTAGTGTAATAAATGGTAGAATTCATATCGCAAGAACTTTAATGGCCTTACCACGTATTGACATTGATTTGTTCATTCGAATTAGAGCTACCGCTTTCTGATCCAGTATAGGGATGTGGAAGATCCGGGTTTTCGGCCTCTTCCTGGTAGGTCATCCAAAGAATAGTGTCCCCCAAAGTTGGTTTTAATGGATTTAACTATCGCGTTCTGAACTCCAAGGCGCTTCGCAAATTGTCGCTCAGTTAAGGCTCAAACGCATGGCTGCTCCGGACGGTAGCGGAGACGGCAACGTAAAGCGGCTGTCAAAATCGAATTTTGGCTGCATGCAAATCAACGAGGTAGCACGCAGTGATGACGGCGCGGGAAAAGCGGTTTTTGTACTAATAGTACTAAACCGCGTTTGGTTTTGAAAAATATCAAAAACAGCGGTAGCGGAAACCTTTTGAAGTTACGAAAATGGAGCTGACTGATGATGAGCAGATTGCAAGCTCGCAGAATTTCAATATTAAATTAATAAATAACATTAAAAAGAACCCCGTTATATTTGCGAAATCGGAAAAACTGTTTCGAAACAACCTTAAAAAGGATGCGGCGTGGCGACAAGTGGCTGTGGAAATGCAAATGACTGGTAAGAATATATTTATTTATATTTTTCTGTATAGTAATGGAATCATTTTGCATCTTCAGAGAAAATGGTGAAGAACAAGTGGAAGAATCTACGAGACAGATTCGTAAAAGAACACCGAGAAGTCACCTGCACGTCTAACTCTGGTGCTGGACAAGATGATGTACACGAATCACACTGGCCATTGTATAACGAACTACTTTTCCTTGCTGCTCATTGTAAAAGTCGACCGTAAGTACATTTTTAAGTAAATTTCCAATCATTTACAAACAAACTGATCTTTTAAAATCCAGGACAATCGGAAATTACCGCTTTCCCGAGCAAGGTTCATCGTATAAACATTCGGATCTTGATGTTGAACCAGAGGCTGGACCATCTACTTTTCCGGAAATAGTGCTCGAGGAAATCGTTCTTGACGAGACAGAGTTGGACGAGTCTTTGAAGGTTCCAAGTAGGAAGAGAAGAAGAACAGATATCGACGACAGGATCCATACGATTCTGGACGAGGTACAGAACATGGTTACTGTTCCGGACAGAAATAATGATAAACGGCATGCTTCACTTGGAGCATATCTTATTGACAGGATGGAAATGCTTCCATTACAAGTTGCTCGAGATTTGGAAGTAGAATTCATTTCTAGAGTGAATACTCTACTCGATATTCATGCAGACTAGAAGCGTTTTCAGATTAATCCGGTTAGCATTGGAGTTCTTCAATGAATTAAAACAATTGACCACGTCCAATACCTTTTCATTGTGTGGTTGGTGTGCTTTCTGGAAGGCACTGATGATTCCTTTGCCGCAAATATACATATATATTTTTAGAAAACTTTATTTTCTGATGCTGATTGTTTATAAGAAATTACAATTTTTCGCTCATTTATCTTTATTTCAGATTAATTTAATTTTACCATATTTTTGAGTTTCAACTCTTCTGCAATCTTGCCCTGACCTACATAAATTCGTCTATTTCAAAACATAATCCAGAACATGCATTGATCTATTTTCTGTAATAGTGCTGGCTACAATTGTATGCTATCTGTTTTCTCTCACGGAAATGTTACTCAATTTTCGTAAAAGTGGATCTACTCCAAAATTGAGTTGACCCACTTTTTAACGAAAATTGAGTAACTTATTTCCGTGAAGAAAAGAGATAGCATACAATTGTACTCAAAAATTGAGTAAAGTGAAGCGGAAGTGTATAAAAAAAGAACCGAGTTTATCTGTCAAATAGTGAATTTGTTTTTGAACCAATTCCAACGTGCGAACCCTAAATAATGGCCAGAGCAAACCTCAACCCGATACTAGTTAAAAATAAAGATAAACACCCAGAAATTTAACACACAACAAGCAGACCCAATCTTAATACCCGATCCAGGTAGGAACTGAATTAAAAACCAATTCGCTAAGCCGTTCTGTCGTTTCATCTCTCCGAGAAAAATTTTAACATCACAATATTTTGCTGCTCGCTTATTTTTAAGTTCGTATCCGCACTATCAACATCTTAAAAATAATCGCATCGCGGTTCGCAGTAGCGACGAAGACGTTAGATAAGCCCGATATTTGAAGCCTTTAATCAAAAATGGATCTACCGAAGCCGGTCGTAGTTCAGCAAAAGCATTCCTGGGAACTTTGTAAGCTATTCTGTTTATTTGATGGTATACGAGAAGTTCAACTGAAATGGTAAGAAAATGACCATGATCCGCCGAGGGAAAACTGCAGCTGCATTCCAGAAAGTGCTACTATTACCTGAATCATCTATGATCTATTTCGACAACCTAGGAGTCAGTAGTAGTATGACGAACGGTACACTGGTGCAATGTTTCACAGATATTTCCACCTTGCCCATGAAGTTCTTCGTGACTGGCGAATCATACGGTGGAAAATATGTTTCAGCAGTGTTCCATGTTATCTACGGAAACGACGGAGGGGATGGCCATTGGTAATGGACTGTGTGATTCTTTCCATCAGTTTGTGTACGGTGACTACCTTTACCAGCTGGGACGAGTCAATTTTAATGCTCGTAGACAAATCCACGAGTACGAAAAGAAAATGTAAGTTACGTCCGTACGCGTTCGAACATATTTTTAAATAACCAAACAGTTCCTTACGGAGTTCTACCTAAAACGGATTTATTTTTACTTTCTAATTAATAATCGATCACACAATCGAACCTAACATTAACCTAACCCTTACCTATCTTTGTAATTAGCAACTACGAATCCATGTTACTGATTCTGCTTAAAATGTGTTCGTGGCTCGGTGCACTGGGTCATGACATTCTGTTATGCTGATGTACCGTGTCTTGGTGGTTATTGCTCCTTCCCTGGTGTTGACCCTACTGGTTTGATTCCGGCCCTCAACGGTGGCTGATATAAAAAATAATGTACCGGTGCTGGGTCGGTGGGTTGACTATTTGCGGGTTTATGTGGTTTTGCCTGGTTGATTTGTTATTTTTTCAACTGGTTTCGGAATCTAAAAGTGTGAATAAACACGATTACGGTAATGACTGTTACAGAGAAAAATCCTCCGACTATTGCCCATTGATGGGTGACTTTTGTTACTTTCAGGTACTCCAGATGGTCAATTTTTTTGTGGTGAACTCTTCTCAACGTGAAGATACCTGTTGATGGTTCGATATTACCAACAATCAATATGCAACTAGCGATTTGAAATTGGTTTACTGTTGTAGAGACCTTATAGGTCGAATTACACCTTGAAGCCAGCACCTTGTTATACATATTTGCGCCTTTGTTTTGATTTGCTGTGTTATTTTGACAGAGATTTGAGAGTGAGTTCATGTGAGTTCATTATACAAGGGGTGCATTATTGAGCTTGGGGACCGAGCTTGGGACGATGTTCTAGTACTGACTGAGCCAAGAAAAAAATCGTTTTTGTAATGGGACCTACTGGTCTTAGAGTTGAGTCTATGATATTTACATAGACTAACTCTAAGCCAGTAGATCCCATGCAAAACGATTTTTTCTTGTCAGTCAGTACTAGAACGTCGTCCTGACAGCTCGATAGCTCAATGTCGCGCTGTAATGAACTCACATGAAGCGCGCTCTCGAAATAGCTCTGTCAGAATAGACGGCAGATATCATAATCAGACAGTGCCTCAGGTATAATTCCAGACAGAGTTCTGCGACAGTGAACAATTTCAAATCGCTGAATTATATTGATTGTTGATATTCTTTGTAACTTTCAACCCTGTTGTAAGTGCATAAATTGGGTGTTCAGTTCCGGGGCGTCTCTGTCAATGTCAATATTATAGTTTGTATGTAATTTACAGCCCATTTGATTTTGTTTGTTATCATGTTGTTTATAATTCTTGACTGGCTTGTAATAATTTTGCTTTATGCAAACTGTATAATTGCTACATATTCCTGATTCAAACTATGTATTTGAAGATTGTCGGGATCCTGCAAATAAGTTATTGATTTTACGTTGGAATGTCTAATATAGAATTTCTCGCATTTTTATTCGATTACTTTCTTGAAAATAACTTTTTTGTTTGAGTTTGATGTAGACCATCCTATTAGCTTGCTCTAACTGTTAATGTTGTGGTTCCTTAAGTCTGACTGTTATTATTATATATTTTTTCGAGATCCCTCTGATTTCCCAATAAGATTTAGAAGTTCTGAGCGTAGATGTAGGAATAGTATTATTTATTTTTCTAAAGCAATGTGAACAACGTTACGGGATGGTAAATGTAGAGTAACCTATTTTTGAATACTGGATTAGTTGGGGTTGTTTCGATTATTATTTGAGAACGAAAGCTGTTCAAAGGCGCCTCAGTTGAAAGTGCTTAGTGGGCGTTAAGGAATTAAACTGAATGCGGCTCAAAACGTCTGCTACTATGTTAGATTTTTCGGGGTTCTACATGATTTCATAATAATATTCTTCGATGAAACTTCTCTAATTGATAAGTTTTCTATTAGAAATTATTAATTTTATTTTTGATGAAAGGTTATATCTTAAGGGCTGATGATATGTCTATATCTTGGCTTTCTGACAATAGAGATATCCTTTTAATACTTTTGTGGCTCAGTTAATCGCAAGAAGCTCTTATTCTGTAGCACTTTACGATTCTCCAGTCTTGTTTAAAGTTTAAAGTAGACGCAGAATTTCCCTTACAATTTCCAGAGTTTCCTTCACTCAAAGCAGCACCAATCAGGTAGTCAAATGCGTCAGTAGTCAAACAAAATCTGGGTATTCCAGAAATCATTATCGGTCAGTATCTGTTTCATGTTTTTGAAACACGTGTTTTCATCATAATACTTCTAACATTTTTTGTCTCCCTCCCGTCTTAAAAGTTTAGTTAACGGCTTAGCTATTTTAGCAAAATTTTTAACAGATCTGCTGTTGGTATATGCCTATAGTCATCCTCACAGTGGTTTCAAATGTTTAGGTTCGGGAAACATTCTGATTGCTTAATTTTTTTGTCTAGATTTGTATTTGTAGACTTTGCAATTAGCTTCATTTAGAGTTTTCAATACAATTTACAAATTTTCAATGTATTTTTCTAGTATTATTCGTACAACGATTATAAGTGTTTCTTCTGCTATATTATTGATCCTAGCTAGAAACTTGTGCCGGTAGTGAAGTTAGAAATGAATGATATTGGGAGACCTGTTTTCTTGGTATTTTACCGGAACATTGTATTATGGGAATAAGTCAGTGTTATTTTCTCAATAGTATAATGAATGGGTTCGACATGAAAGCAGGCTTGCATCAACGCCAACAGAGTACAAAGTATGTCCTAAGAAAGGAAAAGAATAGAAGCGTACGGGCAAACCGTCCTGTGAGTTAGTAGGTTGTTATACGTACGTCACGTTAACACCTTGGCTAGACATTTGTGCTACTTTGGATTGCTTCAGCCTTTTTCGAAACTGATCAACTGAGCACCTCTGGGTACACCCAAAATGTATTAAAAATACATTCGTGGTACGTTGGATTATTTTATCGAGCTAACGATGAGAAACCTGATATGGAAGCATGCTTGGATTGGGGTTACAATCTCATTGATTGGGTACTTCTGTCATGTACTTGGATGCACGATCAGCTGATTGTTGAGGAAACAATCAACGGTTTCCTTATCGCCTACTGATGAATAGCTTGTTGCACTGTGCGTCACTGGGTGCCATGGAATTTGGATGACCCAACTGTTGCGGAAACTTGGATTGAAGCTAGATGAATCGAACATTTACTTCGAGGACTAATAAATTAACTATTGGTACAGTTAAAGTAGAGACAGAGAGATGACAGCAGATTAAACATATTGATATGAAATTTAGTTTTGTTCGGGAGCTTATTAAGCGAGTGTCGTATGTTCTAAGTTGCAACCAGCTTGCTCATGCAAGATACAAAAAATTGAATCAGAATGTGTCTAAAACCAAATATAGACTGCAGTGGTGAAGACATTTAGATCACTGTTGATCTAAATATTTAGATCTCTACTATTCAACAAACAATTTGAGTTGAGTAAATGCTAAATAAGGTCTTTTTTGTTGTTGGGTAGTTTTTCATTAGGATTGGAAATGACCTTATACCAATAAATTCATTCACAGGTTTGAATTATTTATTTGATTGAAGTGCAAATAATAGTGATACTTTAACTAACGGAATCGCATTTCATACAAATATTTTGCTAAGGTGTCTCGCACGTGATAGGCATTTCTGCTTGAATTATTCCCTTGCTGAATAAAATCGCCATTGATTCCAGTGAGAGGGTCAATCTCTAAACGCCATTCGCCTGGTGCGATTATTTCGCCATTTTTCCCTATTTGATCGACGAAGAGTTGAGGCAACAATCAATATGCAACTAGCGATTTGAAATTGGTTCACTGTTGTAGAACCCCTTGGTCCGAATTACACCTTGAAGCCAGCACCTTGCTGTACATATTTGCGCCTTTGTTTTGATTTGCTGTGTTGTTTTGACAGAATATTTGAGAGTGTGTTCATGTGAGTTCATTATTAGGGGCGCATTATTAAGCTTGGGACCGAGCTTGGGACGATGTTCTAGTACTGACTGAGCCAAGAAAAAAATCGTTTTTGTATGGGACCTACTGGTCTTAGAGTTAGTCTATGGTTGAGGTGCATACTGATTTCCCTCTTGACTTTTTACGAAGTTGTGCAGCACAATACTTCAGTAACTTCTTTTGTTATTTCCCTGACTGTTGTTACACCAAGTCGAAAAAGACGTGAACAGTAAAAGATGCTGGATCCAACAGATAAGTACCTGTAATAGAATAACACGTATATTTATATTAATTTAGAATGTTCGAGGCTTAGTTTATCGCATTACATCAAAGTTAAAAACAGTCGACACTCCGGCGAAATTGGTGTACGGATTGAATTTTTTTCAAGTCGGTGTCTGATTTTTCCAAGAAGTATATCAAAGATGTCTGGTGACATCCTGGTGCAACGAAAAAAGTATTCCGGGTCTTTTTCCCTCATCAACGGGTAGGCAGTTTCGTAAAAACCTTCTGTTGTTCTATGTTGATTCGCCGGTCTCACCCACCAGCGTCGTTCATTTTGCTCATTCCGAAGCTCTTGTACGCGTCGCACGACATGAATAGCACGAATTGCAGAGAAAATATTAGCTGCCATTTCACTATAGGTGTTTAATTTCAATTTTCCACAGAGCTTTAACTGTGCCCACTTGCTTTTTACTTTGCTATTCCATAAACAAACAAACGTCAATGTCTAATATGCCGCACTTACCGCTGATCATTGCGAGTAGAAAAAGCGGCTGAGGCGGCGGCATCGCTTTTAGTACAAACCGCGACGTTTCCGCATTCCGTTGCCGTTCCGTTTCCGTCCATATTGCGTTCAGGCCTTAAGACCAGTAGGTCCCATACAAAAACGATTTTTTTCTTGGCTCAGTCAGTACTAGAACATCGTCCCAAGCTCGGTCCCAAGCTCAATAATGCACCCCTTATAATGAACTCACATGAACACACTCTCAAATACTCTGTCAAAATAACACTGCAAATCAAAACAAAGGCGCAAATATGTATAACAAGGTGCTGGCTTCAAAGGTGTAATTCGGACCAAGGGGTTCTACAACAGTGAACCAATTTCAAATCGCTAGTTGCATATTGATTGTTGCTATTACCATAGACTAACTCTAAGACCAGAAGGTCCCATACAAAAACGATTTTTTTCTTGGCTCAGTCAGTACTAGAACATCGTCCCAAGCTCGGTCCCAAGCTCAATAATGCACCCCTTATAATGAACTCACATGAACACACTCTCAAATATTCTGTCAAAATAACACAGCAAATCAAAATAAAGGCGCAAATATGTATAACAAGGTGCTTGCTTCAAGGTGTAATTCGGACCAAGGGGTTCTACAACAGTGAACCAATTTCAAATCGCTAGTTACATATTGATTGTTGCTATTACTGCTTCGTGGTTACTTGGGTGTTTTCCGGCAAGTTTAATTCAATTGCAACAAATTCTGAGCACAAAATCTCAATCCGATTTCACCGAAAATATTTTAAGTCCACGTAAACAAGCTTCCTTAACTGTCAAAACTGCATTGATGACGCCTTCTTGCAACGATCTATAATCAAGCATAACTTTTCAATAGGACGTATGTCGCAAATGTAAACAAATCGAGTTTTTTCCATTCTATCCTGTCATTAATAACACCCTTCAAAATTACTCAGTTATGTGCACCAAATTTCATATGCGACCTATCTGATCTTTTTAAATGTTATGCAAATAGTTCAGATACACCCCACAGCAAGCCGACGTATCTGCGGTTAAAAATTATACCCGGTGTATCTGACATGACGCAAGTGCTAAACGTTCTGAAATACCGATGTATCCAACCGGTGTATGTTTCAAGCAAGATGTCACACAGACGTCCTGCACGCTACCAACAATCAATATGCAACTAGCGATTTGAAATTGGTTCACTGTTGTAGAACCCCTTGGTCCGAATTACACCTTGAAGCAAGCACCTTGTTATACATATTTGCGCCTTTATTTTGATTTGCTGTGTTATTTTGACAGAATATTTGAGAGTGTGTTCATGTGAGTTCATTATAAGGGGTGCATTATTGAGCTTGGGACCGAGCTTGGGACGATGTTCTAGTACTGACTGAGCCAAGAAAAAAATCGTTTTTGTATGGGACCTTCTGGTCTTAGAGTTAGTCTATGGTAATAGCAACAATCAATATGCAACTAGCGATTTGAAATTGGTTCACTGTTGTAGAACCCCTTGGTCCGAATTACACCTTGAAGCCAGCACCTTGTTATACATATTTGCGCCTTTGTTTTGATTTGCTGTGTTATTTTGACAGAGTATTTGAGAGTGTGTTCATGTGAGTTCATTATAAGGGGTGCATTATTGAGCTTGGGACCGAGCTTGGGACGATGTTCTAGTACTGACTGAGCCAAGAAAAAAATCGTTTTTGTATGGGACCTACTGGTCTTAAGGCCTGAACGCAATATGGACGGAAACGGAACGGCAACGGAATGCGGAAACGTCGCGGTTTGTACTAAAAGCGATGCCGCCGCCTCAGCCGCTTTTTCTACTCGCAATGATCAGCGGTAAGTGCGGCATATTAGACATTGACGTTTGTTTGTTTATGGAATAGCAAAGTAAAAAGCAAGTGGGCACAGTTAAAGCTCTGTGGAAAATTGAAATTAAACACCTATAGTGAAATGGCAGCTAATATTTTCTCTGCAATTCGTGCTATTCATGTCGTGCGACGCGTACAAGAGCTTCGGAATGAGCAAAATGAACGACGCTGGTGGGTGAGACCGGCGAATCAACATAGAACAACAGAAGGTTTTTACGAAACTGCCTACCCGTTGATGAGGGAAAAAGACCCGGAATACTTTTTTCGTTGCACCAGGATGTCACCAGACATCTTTGATATACTTCTTGGAAAAATCAGTCACCGACTTGAAAAATATTCAATCCGTACACCAATTTCGCCGGAGTGTCGACTGTTTTTAACTTTGATGTAATGCGATAAACTAAGCCTCGAACATTCTAAATTAATATAAATATACGTGTTATTCTATTACAGGTACTTATCTGTTGGATCCAGCATCTTTTACTGTTCACGTCTTTTTCGACTTGGTGTAACAACAGTCAGGGAAATAACAAAAGAAGTTACTGAAGTATTGTGGGATGAACTGAAAGAAGAACATCTGCCAGAAGTGAGCCAGCAAAAATGGTGCGAATATAGCACGGAATTTGAGACCCGCTGGAATTTACCACATTGTTGTCAACAATCAATATGCAACTAGCGATTTGAAATTGGTTCACTGTTGTAGAACCCCTTGGTCCGAATTACACCTTGAAGCCAGCACCTTGTTATACATATTTGCGCCTTTGTTTTGATTTGCTGTGTTATTTTGACAGAGATTTGAGAGTGAGTTCATGTGAGTTCATTATAAGGGGTGCATTATTGAGCTTGGGACCGAGCTTGGGACGATGTTCTAGTACTGACTGAGCCAAGAAAAAAATCGTTTTTGTATGGGACCTACTGGTCTTAGAGTTAGTCTATGTTGTTGTGCAGCCGTTGACGGAAAACACGTAACCATAACGTGCCCACCGAATTCAGGATCTATGTTTTACAATTACAAAAAGCAGTATTCCATAGTGCTGATGGCGATGTGTGATGCACATTACAATTTTATTGGCGTAGATATAGGGGCCTATGGTGGCAATGCCGACGGTAGTGTATTCGCCAACAGCGTCTTTGGACATCGCTTATTGCATGGAGAACTTAACTTGCCTGACTCAGATGATGTACCCAATGTGGGAATAATTCCGTATTTTATTGTTGGAGATGCAGCGTTTCCACTGAAACAAAATTTAATGCGACCATATCCAGGGAGGAACCTCGAAGCTATACAGGAAAATTTCAACTATAGACTGAGCAGGGCACGCAGGACAATTGAAAATGCCTTTGGAATTTTGGCGGCCCGATGGAGAATTTTGCTGGCACCACTTCATTTACCGCCAACAGCTGCTGAAAATATTGTTAAAGCCACCGTTGTGCTGCACAACTTCGTAAAAAGTCAAGAGGAAATCAGTATGCACCTCAACTCTTCGTCGATCAAATAGGAAAAATGGCGAAATAATCGCACCAGGCGAATGGCGTTTAGAGATTGACCCTCTCACTGGAATCAATGGCGATTTTATTCAGCAGGGAATAATTCAAGCAGAAATGCCTATCACGTGCGAGACACCTTAGCAAAATATTTGTATGAAATGCGATTCCGTTAGTTAAAGTATCACTATTATTTGTACTTCAATCAAATAAATAATTCAAACCTGTGAATGAATTTATTGGTATAAGGTCATTTCCAATCCTAATGAGAAACTACCCAACAACAAAAAAGACCTTATTTAGCATTTACTCAACTCAAATTGTTTGTTGAATAGTAGAGATCTAAATAATTAGATCAACAGTGATCTAAATGTCTTCACCACTGCAGTCTATATTTGGTTTTAGACACATTCTGATTCAATTTTTGTATCTTGCATGAGCAAGCTGGTTGCAACTTAGAACATACGACACTCAGCTTAACTAAGCTCCCGAACAAAACTAAATTTCATATCAATATGTTTAATCTGCTGTCATCTCTCTGTCTCTACTTTAACTGTACCAATAGTTAATTTATTAGTCCTCGAAGTAAATGTTCGATTCATCTAGCTTCAATCCAAGTTTCCGCAACAGTTGGGTCATCAAATTCCATGGCACCTAGTGACGCACAGTGCAACAAGCTATTCATCAGTAGGCGATAAGGAAACCGTTGATTGTTTCCTCAACAATCAGCTGATCGTGCATCCAAGTACATGACAGAAGTACCCAATCAATGAGATTGTAACCCCAATCCAAGCATGCTTCCATATCAGGTTTCCCATCGTTAGCTCGATAAAATAATCCAACGTACCACGAATGTATTTTTAATACATTTTGGGTGTACCCAGAGGTTGAGCACCTATTGATCAGTTTCGAAAAAGGCTGAAGCAATCCAAAGTAGCACAAATGTCTAGCCAAGGTGTTAACGTGACGTACGTATAACAACCTACTAACTCACAGGACGGTTTGCCCGTACGCTTCTATTCTTTTCCTTTCTTAGGACATACTTTGTACTCTGTTGGCGTTGATGCAAGCCTGCTTTCATGTCGAACCCATTCATTATACTATTGAGAAAATAACACTGACTTATTCCCATAATACAATGTTCCGGTAAAATACCAAGAAAACAGGTCTCCCTGTTTGTGAGCTAATTGCAAAGTCTACAAATACAAATCTAGACAAAAAAATTAAGCAATCAGAATGTTTCCCGAACCTAAACATTTGAAACCACTGTGAGGATGACTATAGGCATATACCAACAGCAGATCTGTTAAAAATTTTGCTAAAATAGCTAAGCCGTTAACTAAACTTTTAAGACGGGAGGGAGACAAAAAATGTTAGAAGTATTATGATGAAAACACGTGTTTCAAAAACATGAAACAGATACTGACCGATAATGATTTCTGGAATACCCAGATTTTGTTTGACTACTGACGCATTTGACTACCTGATTGGTGCTGCTTTGAGTGAAGGAAACTCTGGAAATTGTAAGGGAAATTCTGCGTCTACTTTAAACTTTAAACAAGACTGGAGAATCGTAAAGTGCTACAGAATAAGAGCTTCTTGCGATTAACTGAGCTACAAAAGTATTAAAAGGATATCTCTATTGTCAGAAAGCCAAGATATAGACATATCATCAGCCCTTAAGATATAACTTTTCATCAAAAATAAAATTAAAAATTTCTAATAGAAAACTTATCAATTAGAGAAGTTTCATCGAAGAATATTATTATGAAATCATGTAGAACCCCGAAAAATCTAACATAGTAGCAGACGTTTTGAGCCGCATTCAGTTTAATTCCTTAACGCCCACTAAGCACTTTCAACTGAGGCGCCTTTGAACAGCTTTCGTTCTCAAATAATAATCGAAACAACCCCAACTAATCCAGTATTCAAAAATAGGTTACTCTACATTTACCATCCCGTAACGTTGTTCACATTGCTTTAGAAAAATAAATAATACTATTCCTACATCTACGCTCAGAACTTCTAAATCTTATTGGGAAATCAGAGGGATCTCGAAAAAATATATAATAATAACAGTCAGACTTAAGGAACCACAACATTAACAGTTAGAGCAAGCTAATAGGATGGTCTACATCAAACTCAAACAAAAAAGTTATTTTCAAGAAAGTAATCGAATAAAAATGCGAGAAATTCTATATTAGACATTCCAACGTAAAATCAATAACTTATTTGCAGGATCCCGACAATCTTCAAATACATAGTTTGAATCAGGAATATGTAGCAATTATACAGTTTGCATAAAGCAAAATTATTACAAGCCAGTCAAGAATTATAAACAACATGATAACAAACAAAATCAAATGGGCTGTAAATTACATACAAACTATAATATTCACATTGACAGAGACGCCCTGGAACTGAACACCCAATTTATGCACTTACAACAGGGTTGAAAGTTACAAAGTAATATCGAACCATCAACAGGTATCTTCACGTTGAGAAGAGTTCACCACAAAAAAATTGACCATCTGGAGTACCTGAAAGCAACAAAAGTCACCCATCAATGGCCAATAGTCGGAGGATTTTTCTCTGTCACAGTCATTACCGTAATCGTTTTTATTCACACTTTTAGATACCGAAACCAGTTGAAAAAATAACAAATCAACCAGGCAAAACCACATAAACCCGCAAATAGTCAACCCACCGATCCAGCAGTAGGGTCAACACCAGGGGAGGAGCAATAACCACCAAGACACGGTACACCAGCATAACAGAATGTCATGACCCAGTGCACCGAGCCACGAACACATTTTAAGCAGAATCAGTAACATGGATTCGTAGTTGCTAATTACAAAGATAGGTGAGGGTTAGGTTAATGTTAGGTTTGATGGTGTGATCGATTATTAATTAGAAAGTAAAAATAAATCCGTTTTAGGTAGAACTCCGTAAGGAACTGTTTGGTTATTTAAAAATATGTTCGAACGCGTACGGACGTAACTTACATTTTCTTTTCGTACTCGTGGATTCCATTAAAATTGACACGTCCCAGCTGGTAAAGGTAGTCACCGTACACAAACTGATGGAAAGAATCACACAGTCCATTACCAATGGCCATCCCCTCCGTCGTTTCCGTAGATAACATGGAACACTGCTGAAACATATTTTCCACCGTATGATTCGCCAGTCACGAAGAACTTCATGGGCAAGGTGGAAATATCTGCGAAACATTGCACCAGTGTACCGTTTGTCATAATACTACTGACTCCTAGGTTGTCGAAATAGATCATAGATGATTCAGGTAATAGTAGCACTTTCTGGAATGTAGCTGCAGTTTTCCCTCGGCGGATCATGGTCATTTTCTTACCATTTCAGTTGAACTTCTCGTATACCATCAAATAAACAGAATAGCTTACAAAGTTTCCAGGAATGCTTTTGCTGAACTACGACCGGCTTCGGTAGATCCATTTTTGATTAAAGGCTTCAAATATCAGGCTTATCTAACGTCTTCGTCGCTACTGCGAACCGCGATGCGATTATTTTTAAGATGTTGATAGCGCGGATACGAACTTAAAAATAAGCGAGCAGCTAAATATTGTGATGTTAAAATTTTTCCCGGAGAGATGAAACGACAGAACGGCTTAGCGAATTGGTTTTTAATTCAGTTCCTACCTGGATCGGGTATTAAGATTGGGTCTGGTTGTTGTGTGTTAAATTTCTGGGTGTTTATCTTTATTTATAACTAGTATCGGGTTGAGGTTTGCACTGGCCATTATTTAGGGTATCGCACGTTGGAATTGGTTCAAAAACAAATTCACTATTTGACAGATAAACTCGGTTCTTTTTTATACACTTCCGCTTCACTTTACTCAATTTTTGAGTACAATTGTATGCTATCTCTTTTTCTCTCACGGAAATGTTACTCAATTTTCGTTAAAAAGTGGGTCAACTCAATTTTGGAGTAGATCCACTTTTTACGAAAATTGAGTAACATTTCCGTGAGAGAAAAACAGATAGCATACAATTGTAGCCAGCACTATTACAGAAAAAAGATCAATGCATGTTTTGGATTATGTTTTGAAATAGAAGAATTTATGTAGGTCAGGGCAAGATTGCAGAAGAGTTGAAACTCAAAAATATGGTAAAATTAAATTAATCTGTAATAAAGATAAATGAGCGAAAAATTGTAATTTCTTATAAACAATCAGCATCAGAAAATAAAGTTTTCAAAAATATATATGTATATTTGCGGCAAAGGAATCATCAGTGCCTTCCAGAAAGCACACCAACCACACAATGAAAAGGTATTGGACGCGGTCAATTGTTTTAATTCATTGAGGAACTCCAATGCTAACCGGATTAATCTGAAAACGCTTCTAGTCTGCATGAATATCGAGTAGAGTATTCACTCTAGAAATGAATTCTACTTCCAAATCTCGAGCAACTTGTAATGGAAGGATTTCCATCCTGTCAATAAGATATGCTCCAAGTGAAGCATGCCGTTTATCATTATTTCTGTCCGGAACAGTAACCATGTTCTGTACCTCGTCCAGAATCGTATGGATCCTGTCGTCGATATCTGTTCTTCTTCTCTTCCTACTTGGAACCTTCGACTCGTCCAACTCTGTCTCGTCAAGAACGATTTCCTCGAGCACTATTTCCGGAAAAGTAGATGGTCCAGCCTCTGGTTCAACATCTAGATCCGAATGTTTATACGATGAACCTTGCTCGGGAAAGCGGTAATTTCCGATTGTCCTGGATTTTAAAAGATCAGTTTGTTTGTAAATGATTGGAAATTTACTTAAAAATGTACTTACGGTCGACTTTTACAATGAGCAGCAAGGAAAAGTAGTTCGTTATACAATGGCCAGTGTGATTCGTGTACATCATCTTGTCCAGCACCAGAGTTAGACGTGCAGGTGACTTCTCGGTGTTCTTTTACGAATCTGTCTCGTAGATTCTTCCACTTGTTCTTTACCATTTTCTCTGAAGATGCAAAATGATTCCATTATTATACAGAAAAATTTAAATAAATATATTCTTACCAGTCATTTGCATTTCCACAGCCACTTGTCGCCACGCCGCATCCTTTTTAATGTTGTTTCAAAACAGTTTTTCCGATTTCGCAAATATAACGGGGTACTTTTTAATGTTATTTATTAATTTAATATTGAAATTCTGCGAGCTTACAATCTGCTCATCATCAGTCAGCTCCATTTTCGTAACTTCAAAAGGTTTCCGCTACCGCTGTTTTTGATATTTTTCAAAACCAAACGCGGTTTAGTACTATTAGTACAAAACCGCTTTTGCCGCGCCGTCATCACTGCGTGCTACCATAGACTAACTCTAAGACCAGAAGGTCCCATACAAAAACGATTTTTTTCTTGGCTCAGTCAGTACTAGAACATCGTCCCAAGCTCGGTCCCAAACTCAATAATGCACCCCTTATAATGAACTCACATGAACACACTCTCAAATATTCTGTCAAAATAACACAGCAAATCAAAATAAAGGCGCAAATATGTATAACAAGGTGCTTGCTTCAAGGTGTAATTCGGACCAAGGGGTTCTACAACAGTGAACCAATTTCAAATCGCTAGTTACATATTGATTGTTGGTGCTACCTCGTTGATTTGCATGCAGCCAAAATTTGATTTGACAGCCGCTTTACGTTGCCGTTCCGCTACCATCCATATTGCGTTTGGGCCTTTAGAGTTAGTCTATGACGCTACCGAACTGTTCAGCTGTTAAAAGTTTGGTAAAAAATTATCGAATACTGTAAAATTTTCTAAGTGTGTATGAAGGCAAACCGGTGTATGTGTTGATTATCTCAAAAATAGAGCAAAAGTGAATGAAATCCGGGATTTTCACTTTTTTTAATAGTTCTTAACCATGATAGAATAACTATAATTTAGAAGAAAAATTAGTAATCTCCATTTAATTCCAACTACCTTTGCTTATCTTCGACAGATACGCGTATTTCGTCTACAATGTGCAGACTTCTTCAGTGTCTCGTACTAATAGTTGAGTTATTAGTACGAGACACTGAAGAAGTCTGCACATTGTAGACGAAATACGCGTATCTGTCGAAGATAAGCAAAGGTAGTTGGAATTAAATGGAGATTACTAATTTTTCTTCTAAATTATAGTTACAAGTATTCCACTAAACAGCTCAAACCCTCTAGGATTCATGATAGAATGAAAAGATAGAATAAAACTTGAGGTAAAGTTAAATAGGATTTAATGGAAGCATCTGGAACTTCTATCACATTTTTCTCCATTCCTATCAAATGTTAGATACGTCTGTTTGAATAGTTATGCTTGAATATGCATTAGTATGCACGCTATCATGCTCATTTTTATAACATACATGGAAACTCAACTGGTTTCGGTGCGCTCACTTCTTCGCATGGTGAATCGGAAAGCAGCAACACAATAATAATATTATTGTTATCTAAAATTTATTAGTATTTCTTGTTAAAAAGCCATCTGTAAAGTGTAATAAAATTAAAGCACACGAACACGCACTTCATTGCTCAATCCCGTGCAAGCACCATTTCACAAAAACTATTGATAATATCGGTGACTGATGATTGTGTAAATATACCCTAGGCACAGTTCTCTGTGCCGTAGGTGCAATGTTGTGAAATATGAATAGTGCGGATAGAAACATTATAAATGTGCTTCGACCTACGATTCGTTTTAGTGACACGTTAAAGCTGGAGCAGGAAGAAAGTTATTCGTCAGAGGCTGAAAAATCAACCAGCGATATCATGGAGCCAGAGGAACTCAATTTTGGATTTGGACTGTTCGATGATTTTGCAGAGGACGAACTACATCCTTTGCAAATCGACGAATATGAGAATGGCGAAGAAGTCGCACGAAAGTTAGAAAACATATATCGCCCTATGAAGGAAGGGACAGTGCTTCATAAAGCAATCAAAAAGAATGATCGTTCACTGGTGGATGCTTTGCTGGCAGCATATCAAGCAGATTTCGATAAAATCAGAGATTATTTAGTGACGAAGTACCAATGGAATCCAGATGATAGAATTTGGCTGAAGAAAGTGAATCTGGTTGCGATGGACGAAGAACAGTGTAAGAACTGTAAACTGTTGGAGCAAGAAACTGTCAGATCCAAAGATTTGAATGATGCCATATTCGTTGTGCTAAAAAGTCCCATTCATAGTGAAGTATCCGTACTGCATCCGAATGAAAACAATCGTCTACGAATTTTGCAATTAGTGCGAAAACTTATCCCAAACGGCTTCATCTCTTGGAACTATTCGGAATCAAGTGGGTCTCATGACTCATTCATCGAAACAGCAGCATCTTGCGGCAGAGTCCATATAATTACCGGCCTATTAGAATTAGGAGCAGATCTCAACGTCTCTGGTCATAACCCACTATTGTCGGCCTGCACATCTCTTCAAAAGGACACTATTTATAAACTGCTGACTGATCATTTCGATGACTTCGATTGTACACAGAGGAATTCTTATCAGATGAACGCATTTTTGGTTTTAATGCAGAAGAATAATTTGGAAATGATGGACTTCGTGTTGAAGAAAATGATAAGGTATAGACAAAAGTACTACAAAGAAACTAAAGCTGAGGCTTTCAACAACATTTTCAATTTTGAGAATGATGATCTTAGCTGTCTGTCTAGTTTGACGTACCTAAGAAGGGGACCCATGCAGAAGAAAATTGAAGAATACATCGTGAACTATAAACTTGATTTATCCTATCAATGGGAAAATGTGAGCATACTAGCATGCTTATTGTCCAGGAACATGGCCGAGGAATATTGCTGGGATGAAATTCGAAAAAATCCCAAGCTTTTGGGTATGAAAATTTACAGTGATTCAACAGTGTTACATGAATGTATTCGCCTTGGAAAGCTGGATATTCTGAATGAAATGTACGAAAGAAACCCGGAAGTAAAGCTGTATTTTGAAACCAATGGATATGGCTGTTTAAACGAAGCGCTCTATAACAAACGCACAGAGTCAACCATTTTTATTCTGGAAAACCATATGGATTTCCTCATCAGCAACTTAGAGAAATTAAAAGAAGAAGTTGTATTGAGTAAATGGCACGGCTCTGACTTCTATGTATTGAATGGTGACTTGTTGGCAAAATATTTCCTATGCTTGCCACAGAGAGTTGCCGAGGGCAAAAAGATAGAACCGACGATTTATCCTGGTCAAGGTATTCATTTAATATGCATATTTTGTATACTTTTTAATGTTATTTATTACTTTCAGATCTTCAACAGGAATTTCAAAATTTGGACTTGGAATTTGATGAGTTTTCTATCCAAGCAAAAGACCCTTCGCAAAAGTTGAGCACCATTAAAAGCAAAAATGGTACCACTCTTCTTCACTATGCCGTAGATAAAGATAACGTAAAATTGTTTGTTAATCTACTAGAAGCCGGGTGTGATATGGATGTCATGGATAATCAGGGAAATCATCCGATCCATTATGTTCGAAGCGTGGAAATGCTTAATCTGATCACGGAAAAACATCCAGAAGGGCGATCTCTTGTGCATCGGACCAACTTAGAAGGATACTCGGTATTGCATAAAGTTTGTTCGCTCTACATGGATCAGAAAAGCTTGATTGCACTTCTGGAAAAAGTCATCGAATTTGGTGCAAACGTGAATCAGCTGATCAACAACGGTGAATCGGTTGTTTTCTTGATCGGTAGTTGTACTGTGTTGGATATCCTGAGAAAATATGGCGTTAACTTGGAAATAGTCAACAATGAAGGCGAAACCGCTCTTGATCGTCATTTACGGTATAAAAATGCCTGCATGTCAAGAGAACTGCTGATTCTGCTGTCCAAGCGACCGTTCTTCAGTGAGCACGCTCACAAGTGTTTAGCTCCTTTTATGTACCTAAACCGAGACTTTTTCAGTTGTGACTATCAGCGTTTTCTGGAGAAAAACCCGGAAACGACAAAGCTAATATTTGATTCTGTCTACGAAAAATCCCGTGAGGAAGCCTCCCGGTTATTCTGCAAGGCCGCTGGCAGCGTACGTATTTTCATAACGGAAAAGTTTCTGGAATTTGACTACGATCTAGACTACAACTATAAGGACGACAATCAGTACACACCGATCGTTGGATTGTTAAGCTATATGGAAGAACCAAATGCCCATTTAGTACGGCAATTGCTGCAAAAGGGCGTTGATTTGGATATCCGGAAATCACTGGGGACGAAATGCACTGCTAACCTTGGTAGAGATTTGGGTCAGCAAAGTGGTATGGTCATGATGTGACATCGGTGCAGCTGCTGTTGGATCACGGAGCTCGGATAAGTAGCACTGATGACGTTGGGAATACTGCTTTACACTACGCTTTTAAGGATCACGAATGGGAACTGGTGGAATTACTGATGAAGAATGGAGCGGATCTTTCGGTGAGGAATAAGGATGGCAAAGTTCCACTCCAGATGGCCAGCATAATGAACGAGAAATTGTTCAAGTTTATGCAGTGAACTTGGGTGCTAGTGGTGCATGAGATCAGGGCTGTGATTTTTTTTAGTTAAGTTTAATAAAATGAATAGTCTCACTATAATAAAGCTTTATTTATATGAAATGATTTGAATTTCATAGAAATAATGGTGTTTTTTTTGTTATAATTTACAAGCAATGTGGCTCGTTTTCGCACATTTTGTAACTTTCAATATCGTATCCAAGACAGTTTTAACAAATGTCAATCACGATCTAGAAACAAAACATTCAACGAAGAATGAAATCGCATCCAAAGTTCTTTTGAAAATATGCCAATCAATAGCACATAGCGTCTGGACTACCACCGTCCATGGTATTGACCGACCATCTGTTAAACTGCATTATTCTCGATCAAGTTAGTTTATGCATTAAAGAAAACGTGACCAATGAAGAGGAGTAGGCTGTGCTTTTAGAAGACGCTTTCCCGTCATAGTTAAAATTATGGGAAAATTTAAAGATAATCTTGTTTTCGATCGAAGTTTACAATAAAAATGTGCTCACTGGTGTTGAACAAATCTATGCATTTCCGATCGATTTTCAGCGGAACTTCCATATCCGACAATAGTGCTTTTTCCCTCTGTTGTGCGTGAATTGATGAGGAGGAGTCGAAAAAAGATTACGTCTAGGATTACGGTTCTCAGTGGCAGTGAAATGAAGTGCAATTTTTGCGCTGAAAAACGGCAATTTAAAAAAAAAATATTGAAAGTATAAAGTTACGGTCGCTCGGAGTCGATTGGTGATATTTTTCAGTCCGGTCGCAACGTAATAGCAGTGGAAAAAGGGACTTGTAAAAGGTGTCCATTCTTGGGTCTGCTGTCTGGTCGTTCAAAACGAACGGCATGAATGGCTGCTGCTGCTTGCATCGAACCTGCTACGTTTGAGGAAGAATATTGGTAGAAAATCAGGGCAGAAATAAAGTGCCAATATCTAGACATAGATTTTAGAGGAAAATACCAAAACCGTGCCAAAGTAAATTTTGTTTCGGTGTGCAGGCTTAGTTTGTAAAATATACGGTGCAAGAAGAGTGTATCATGTTACTACCGGAAGGTTTCCGACACGTCGGCTACGGCCGGCTTGATATGGAGGAGTGCCAACTGGAGCAGCTGCGGGTCCAGCAGAACTTGGCCGAGATCTTGGACATCAAGGAGAGCTGGTTTGCAAAGCAACAAATTTTTTTTCTACCAAATGTTGAAGAAAATATCTAATATCCTGTTTTATTTTATTTTGTCTATTTTGTTTTTGTTTTGTTTTTCGTTATTCTTGTCTCTTTTCAGTCAGATTGGAGCGGCCCATTGCTTTTGGCAGAAAGAGCTACATATTTTCAGCGTATCGTTAACCAAAACGAACCCTGCTGCAAACCTTTCCTCAACTATCCAATATCCCAGTGATTTCTCGTAGAAGTGCAGAAGATTTCCCGGCTTCCTCCGAAGAGAGTATCATGTCAACACGTTCCTTCCCATTTCCTACTTGACCAGCATTCGGGCACGGTCGGCGCCGGTATTGCTTTATAATGGGTTACCAGTTTTTACACATTGAAGATGTATGTTAGTCCCAAACATCATCTGTTGGTTCTTTGTGTAAATACAGCTGATCTGGCAATAACGGCATTGCATCCGTTGGCGGTCAATCATGCTCATGCTCATGTATGTATGTATGTATGGTAGCCACCATCCCCTCTAGCCCTTGGCTTGGATGCAGCTCCACTTAACAGCAAGATCAAATTGGGCCACCGATCTGAATTCGCACTATCGCTGTATGAAGGGCCAAAAACGGAGGGGTGGACCCGTAAGCAGAACACTTACACGAAATCCACGGGAAATTAAGAATCTCCTTCCAACGATATGATCCAACAAATCGAATAACACAATTCGCAATACTCATTAAGCTTTCTACAGGATGGCTTGTTAAGAAGGGCGCGTCACTCTCCCTGAAACTGTTGGAGTAGAACTCGCAGCACCACACTCGAATCGGTAGGATAAGAAATGCTACTGTTTGTTCCCTCCTAGACTCAGGCAGTCAATCAAACCATCGTCCAGTTTCAGCTTGAATGATACCCTGGTGCTCCCTCCCAACCCAGTATTTATTATATTTATATAAATATAGATGTAATGTAATAATAATATGTTATATATGATTATATAGTAGAGCAAAAATTATATAAGGATATTTAGTTAAATTATGTAATAGTTGGAGTTCACGAGCCTATGATAACCATGTTAAACTAAATTAATTAACCTGCTGAAATAATAATATTAAGGCAGTAATAATAATATGCAGCTTCGTACCACTTTGTATCACTGATGGGTGACTGTATCTCTGGAATGTGAAGGTCATCTTGTTATTCATTGAGGTATAAATATCAATAAAGCATTCAATTGTATATAAAACCATAATATTATATTATTACGTATTTAATCATGACATATAGATATATAACCTTCTGGAATGAAGAGCATTTATTAATTTTGATTATTATTTGATATAATTTAATAAAATAATTATACCGGCCGGATCACCAAACTGAAGCAATTAAAATTTTATTAATTATTTTATTACTTCTTCCATAATATTATATGTATGATATGCAATTAATAATGATGAACAGCTGTGTTCCTCTGAACCGCTCAAATAGTAGTTGATGATCGTGTACTGAAATGTTAAGGTCATATTACGCCATTTAATGGAAAATATAATGAAGGAATTAAAGGTTGAGCGGTCGAGAGAGTCGTCAACATTTCTATTAATGAAAATATGCTAGAGCTTGTAAAAAACATGCATCATATAATAACACATACTAGTATCTATACATCCATTGCTACTTTCGAGAAGGCCACTCCGACGGTGCTAGATACAGCTGAAAATTGATCCCCATTCTTACTGATGCTTCTACCAGAAGATGATCATCCTATAACCGCAAGACCTCCTCTCCTAAACTGTATGGTACCTGAGAGAAATTTACCTTTCTGGCGTAATACATGTAATGAAATATACAGAATTAGGCTATGAATAAACAATGTCCTATAAGATAAAATATATAGTGAGGGTATATTGTAATATGAATTGAAAATTACATGTGTGCCGACTGCTGTTTTGTTGCAATTGTAGACAAACTTGCGCATCCATTATGAACCAGAAAATTTAGGCAATGTATGACCGCCATGAAAAAAAGAATTTTAAATTTTAAATTATTTTGTAATACCTGACGACCTGGAAGACCTGAAAGATATGAGAATGGAAAATTATGATATGATGTACCGGTCGCACCCCTCACTTCGCTATTGTCGGATTGACAACATTGCCCAGGCTACGCCAACCAGCGTCTCCATGTTTCAGCTGGCAGTCTTTTGTGATCATATGACTCGTGGAGGCGTGAGGTAGGAACTTGTGAGGACCAGAGGTCGGTCGCACCCTCCTGCCAAGTTGTCAACTCACCATTTGAAGCCCTCAATCATGCTTCATGCTCATGTTCAGAAAACGTGACCAATGAAGAGATAGCTGCTGCAGTGCACAAAGTTTCTTTATACGCTCAAACACTGGATATTATAGACATAAGCTTTGAGTTTTCACTACCGCATCACAGCTTAAGTCGTCTTTCAGTCCTGCCCGAGTTCCGTTAGTATTCCTAATGAAATATCAACCGAAAAACGTTTCTCATCTGAGAGCACGTTAGGCCCAAATGAAAAATCTTTGTTGATTTTACCGATTGCATAACTTCATTGTTTACATCACTTAGCACAAACGGAATCAAGTCCCTATTACTTTTCTGAGCACAAACCTCAAATACTACTAGGACTTTAGGCGTGAAAATGTCTAGAAAAGTGAATAGGCTTCTTATCGTTTAGAAAAGTTACATTCGATTTTTTTCAAGGACATTCCGGGCATATCAATACCATTCGAATTAAATAAATAAAACAATCAATACACACAACACTAGTTTTGTACAGCATTTATTTAAGTAAACAGTTCTCAAACCTTCACTTCAGTCATCACCTCATGAAGCTAAATATCTCACGATACAAACTGATTCCCATTTCGCAAGGAACTTTCCCATCCTTATTCTCAATGGTTAGTTCACCTCCATTTCGAACTAGAAATTCAATCAGCTCCCATCTCCCTTTTTTAAAGGCCAGATGCAATGCCGTACTGCCATCATCATCTGTTGCGTTTACATTCGCACCGTGATCCAGCAGCGTCTTCACCGTATCGCAGTTGAGTCCATACCCCCTATCCACAATCATGGTCAAAACACTCTGACCATGCTGATTCCGAAGTTCCAAATCAACATTTTTCTTCAGAAGTCGCTCAAGTAAATATCTGGGTTCTTCCCTGCAGTTACATAAAAGTCCCATGATTGGTGTGTAACCATACTCGTCCTTCAGGTTGAAGTCTAAATCATAGTCGAATTGTAGGAATTTGTCCACAAAAAAACTGCGTGCTCTACAGCATGCTTGGCTAAACAACTGAGATGCCTTGTGGCGTGAGTGCTCGTAGAGGGAATCAAACATGAGCTTAGTCGTGTCCGGATTGGCTTCCAAAAATGGTCGGTAGTTGCTTTCGAACGTATAGCGTTTTGCTTCAACAAGTGGAGCGAGATACTTGTGGGCGTGGTCTTTAAACGAAGGTAACTGGTGCATTAGTGGCAGCAACGTGCGCGCTATCCAGTAATGTTGATAACACAAATGTCGCTCAAGAACAGTTTCACCTCTGGTGTTGACCGTTTCAGATTGACATCGAGGTCTATCAGGAGTTGAAATACTGAAGGGCACGAGGTCAGGAAGAGTGCTGATTCACCACTATTCGTCAGCTGATTCACGTTTGCTCCGTATTCGATGATCTTCTTCAGTAATTCAGTCAATGGTTGGTGATATATGCGAAGGCTACAGATTTTTGTGCAACAGAGTCTGACCGTCAGAATTGGTTCGATGGAGTAAGGAACGTCCTTCAGGGTGGTGTTGAATGATAAGATCAAGCATATCAATACTCCGCACACAGTGCACGGGATGGTTTCCTTCGTTATCTAATGTGTCCAGATCGCAACCGAGTCTGAGGAGCATTTCGCATAGCTTCAAGTTATCCGTCTCTACAGCGTAATGCAAAACCGTTTCGCCTTGCGGTCCTCTTACTTCGTCAAGATGGTGTTGGAATATTGTGATAGCAGTTGGGTCGTATTTCACCTTTTCCGTTATCTCCCGGAATTGCGTCACGTGACCTAAAATAATATGATTAAGACAATAAATTTTAGTGATAAAGTTATTTACAGAAAATCATTGAAATCTGTTGACCGCAAAGGTCATCAGGAAATGAACGATGGAACACTCTCAACAACAATATATTATTAACATAATTGCATGGCATGCTTGTATTCCTTAAGACTCGTACATATTAGCAGAACATTTGACAAGTTTCACTGAGCCTGAAGAACTCCCAAAATAGCTTGGAGGCATAGTTGGAGGCATTTCATATCAATTATGAACCGTAAAGGTAAAACCAACAATCAATATGCAACTAGCGATTTGAAATTGGTTCACTGTTGTAGAACCCCCTGGTTCGAATTACACCTTGAAGCCAGCACCTTGCTGTACATATTTGCGCCTTTGTTTTGATTTGCTGTGTTGTTTTGACAGAATATTTGAGAGTGTGTTCATGTGAGTTCATTATTAGGGGCGCATTATTAAGCTTGGGACCAGTAGGTCCCATACAAAAACGATTTTTTTCTTGGCTCAGTCAGTACTAGAACATCGGTCCCAAGCTCGGTCCCAAGCTCAATAATGCGCCCCTGATAATGAACTCACATGAACACACTCTCAAATATTCTGTCAAAATAACACAGCAAATCAAAACAAAGGCGCAAATATATACAGCAAGGTGTGGGCTTCAAGGTGTACTTGGACCAAGGGGTTCTACAACAGTGAACCAATTTCAAATCGCTAGTTGCATATTGATTGTTGTCTGGACCGAGCTTGGGACCGATGTTCTAGTACTGACTGAGCCAAAAAAAACATTTTTCTATGGGACCTACTGGTCTTAGAGTTAGTCTATGGTATAGCCAACAATCAATATGCAACTAGCGATTTGAAATTGGTTCACTGTTGTAGAACCCCTTGGTCCGAATTACACCTTGAAGCCAGCACCTTGTTATACATATTTGCGCCTTTGTTTTGATTTGCTGTGTTATTTTGACAGAGTATTTGAGAGTGTGTTCATGTGAGTTCATTATAAGGGGTGCATTACTGAGCTTGGGACCGAGCTTGGGACGATGTTCTAGTACTGACTGAGCCAAGAAAAAAATCGTTTTTGTATGGGACCTACTGGTCTTAGAGTTAGCAACAATCAATATGTAACTAGCGATTTGAAATTGGTTCACTGTTGTAGAACCCCTTGGTCCGAATTACACCTTGAAGCCAGCACCTTGTTATACATATTTGCGCCTTTGTTTTGATTTGCTGTGTTATTTTGACAGAGTATTTGAGAGTGTGTTCATGTGAGTTCATTATAAGGGGTGCATTATTGAGCTTGGGACCGAGCTTGGGACGATGTTCTAGTACTGACTGAGCCAAGAAAAAATCGTTTTTGTATGGGACCTACTGGTCT
>JASCZW010009363.1:0-43021 GCA_034211315.2 Aedes japonicus | reverse complement strand
GTTAAATCATGTTACTTTGTACCTTTTGCAACTAAATAAGATTTCCCGGGATTTGGAAAACATTTGAGAGTTATAATAAGCGTGAAAGAGTCGGTCCATAAAAAAAATAAACCCAACTGCAGGAGATAATTTCCCACCCTTGTTAGGCATTGAGAGAGGGAAACAAACATATCGCTAGAGCGAGATCAAGCAATAGGTAGTAAATCGTGTTTCGATTAAAATTTGGTCGACTTAAACTTGACGCATTTCCTTTCATCGTGCATTAAAAATATTTGTACACCCCTCATTTTAAAGATGTGTGCGTGTAGCATCATGCCTCTATTTTGATTTTGAGATTAGCACATCAGTTATCATAATGCTGTAGAAGGAAGAGAAGCAACGCATCAACATTTTATTTAAATCACGTGCATGATGAAAATTCAAACTACTCTCATGTCAAGTTGGCGAAATTGCTGAATGTGGCTAAATCAACTGTTACCAACGTATTAAAAGTGTTCGGTGAACGTTTGTCGACAGCCGGGAAAGCTGGATCGGAGGGAAATCGAAAGCCGGAGGCCACAACGACGACAGAAAGAGTTGCTCGCTGTTTCGAGCGGAACCCCAACCTCTCCGTCCGAGATGTGCGAAAGCATCGTACCGTGGATGAGCTAAAGACAGCTGGACTCACCAAGAAAGTGGTGACTCAACATCGTGACGATAAACAAAACACGTCGGCCAAAGCACGATCGCGAAAGTTGTACACGACGATGCTGGCGAAGTTTGATTGCGTGGTACCAGGACGATGAAACTTACGTCAAGCGCAGACTTTCAAACAACTTCCTGGATAGGAATTTTATACGGCAACTGGACGGAGAAAGGTGGCAGATATTTTCAAGCACATTAAACTGTCAAAGTTCGCGAAGAAATATCTGGTGTGGCAGACCATCTGTACCTGTGGCTTGAAGAGCAACGTTTACATTGCGACCGGAACCGTCAACCAGGAAATTTATCTGAGCGAGTGCCTACAAAAACGTCTACTGCCTTTCCTGAAGCGACACAATTGTTCCGTTCTATTTTGGCCGGATTTGGCATCTTGCCATTACGGAAAAAGGCCATGGAGTGGTATGCTGCCAACAACGTTCAAGTGGTGCCCAAGGACAAGAACCCTCCCAACACGCCAGAGCTCCACCCAATCGAACAATATTGGACCATCGTCAAGCGGAACCTTAAGAAGACTCAAAAAGCTGTTGTGAGCGAGAAACAGTTCAAGGCAAACTGGCGTTCTACGGCGAATAAAGTGGACAAGGAGACTGTACAAAATCTTATGGCAGGTGTTAAACGAAAGACCCGGCAATTCGCATTCGGTAAAAAAGGAAGCTTAGCTGAATATTTCTCCTGTATTCTGTATTAACTGAACTTGAAAAAGAAAAAGAATTTGACTTATTAATAAAAACTTTGATCGACTCACACACATTACTGTTTGACCAAATTTTGATCGGAACACCCTTTATACTGTCAACCTGGCATCGCTCTTCAAGCCTACTGCGTTGAAATTCGAAGATGACAGACTCTAGAAATTTTATCGTGATTAATCGATTTCAAGATCTTTGAGATACAGCACAGAATTGAAATAGGACCGCAGCCAGTTTCCATGCATCAGCAAAAACTTCTTCTCACAAAGAAAGGTTGAATAAATAGGTAACAGGTTCTGCAAGTACTTTGGCACATCGTTTGACAA
The DNA here is from genome assembly GCA_034211315.2 of Aedes japonicus. Classification (NCBI taxonomy): domain Eukaryota; kingdom Metazoa; phylum Arthropoda; class Insecta; order Diptera; family Culicidae; genus Aedes; species Aedes japonicus. The sequence goes on along the minus strand of JASCZW010009363.1, from coordinate 41,304 downwards.
ACGCAGGAGGCAGCTTGTCCGGGCCAGGCCCGTTCGACGAGTCTATAGAGCACAGACTGTTTTCAACGTCTGCTGCTGATAATGTAGGTCTTGAGAAATTAATCGTGTAAGATAGAAAGCTTTTCACCAGATTCTGGGAATCCGGTGGGGAATCTGAAGTACAAACGCTTTGGAAAAAGTCAGCAAATAGCTTTGCAGATTCAGTAGTGTCGTGAGAAATGGCACCACCAAACGAGATTTCTGCGGGCATAGAATTGGACGGAATCGTAGTCCGGTTCATGGGCTATCGATGACTGCACAGGTAACCAGTAAGCATTAGCATGGGCAGTATATCAACCCCTAAATCTGCATTTCATATGCTACTATCTGTTGTAAAGTTGGATTTCAAATGCTACTTAAATCCTTGCAGTCTGTAATAAGAATTTCTAAGGCTTGCTTCATTTAGAATTGGAACAAACTTTTGCTCATATTGTGGCGCACCTGGTTAACGGATTTGGAAGTTCTTGGCGCCCACGTGTCGGGAATTTTATCAGCTTCACATATGTATTTTTGACATTCCGCAAATCAACTGTACTTTGTAAACAATCAACATGGAAGTCGAAAGAAGGGAAAAAAGTGCACAGTTATTTGGAAAATCCATTGTGGTCTGCATCTAGGCTAGCTAAACAGCTGAAATTGCCCAGAAATACCGTATGGCGCGTTATCAAACGGTATAAGGAAACATTGACGACGATTCGGAAGCCTCAAGCTAAACTGTCGACCGGAAACTGCGTGGTAAGATTTTGAAGACGATTAAGAGGAATCTCAATCTGTCGGACCGTGATTTGGCCAGAAAATTCGGTACCATGAGGAGAACTCGACTCCGGGATGGAATCAAGTCGTATCGAGCTAGCAAACAGCCAAGTGTGGCCAAAATCCATGCTCGGAAGCTATACGACCAGGTGCTGACCAAGTTCGACGGGTGTCTTCTGATGGACGACGAAACCTATGTCAAGGCTGACTTCGGGCAAATCCCAGGTCAAAAATTTTACTGGCAACGGCTCGGGGATGTTCCAGCCAAATTAAAATTTATTTTTGTCGACAAATTTGCACGAAAATTCATGATTTGGCAGGGCATTTGCAGCTGTGGCAAAAAACGAAAGTTTTCGTTACAATAAGACAATGACGTTGGAACTATACTCAAAAAGAGTGTCTCCAAAACGAATTTTGCCGTTCAATCGATCCCACGACCATCCCGTAATGTTTTGAATTACAGCAAAGTCGTTCAAGAATGGTATGCAGAGAAAGGGGTCCAGGTTGGTCCGAAAACCTTAACCCACCCAACTGCCCCCAGTTCCGCCCTATTGAGAAATTCTGGGCAATCGTGAAGAGGAGACTCAAGGCAAAGGGAAAGGTTGTCAAAGACATCAATCAGATGAAGACCTGGTGGAATAAGATAGCTAAAACGTTGGACGAAGAAGGTGTTCGCCGCCTAATGAGCCGTGTTACAGGAAAAATTCGAGAATTCCTTCGAAACCGTGACGAATAATTTTATCCGTATTTTTTCTTAAAAGTATGAAGAAAACGCTACATTTGTAAAAAAAGATCTTGAATTCAATAATAAATAACTGAAATACAGGCAATTGTTTTTGTTCCAATTCTATCTGAAGCAAGCTTTAATGCAAAATAGCATTAATGAAGCATTATCATAGCATTGAAGTAAAGAAGCCGTATATTGGGCCAAAAGCGGCATTTATGTAGCATTTATGGCGACTTAATTGCTTGATTGGTCGCCGTAATGACGCTTTGGAACTGCTAATTCGTTACATAGGTGGGGACCCTCAAATCGACGTATGTCTAACCGTAGGACGAATGGGTTATGATGGCGATCAGGTTTTAAAATGGTTGAAGGGGCTTCAATCACTACCACACTGCTGCCATGATTCACGAAGGCCAAATCAAGCAATCTTTCGTTGATGTTACGGATGTCAAAATTTTGCTGAAGTTCACTGGCCACCAGTTAGCGCAAGCGCCTGCTCAGAAGAAGCTATTGTTGGTAAGTAACCTCCGATATCTTCGTCGAAAGACAACGACAAATGTGGGAGGTTGTAGTCGTCAAGAATCACAACAGTATCACACACAGTGGCAGCATTTAAAGGCAGTTTCAGAATGCTGGATGTACCACACACGAAGACTGGTTGATCTGCAAGAGTCGCATTAAGTCGAACGGGAACACTTTGTAAACAGGTTTTTACTGCAATGAGAACCCCTCTGCCTCGTTGAAGTTGACTGGTAGCGGGGCTGCGGTCACAGCGATAAATGTTGTACTTCGTAGCAAAATTCGGAATTGCGTACTAGATGCTGCCGCCAAGAAAGAGTCGTTGGACTTCGTACGCAAACCACCCACGTTTTGATAGTACATTATGAATTCATGAAATCTTTCAATTTCACAGCCTGCCGTACTCTAACGGAACTATCAATACTTTCTCTTCGTTCTAGCAATACATTACTGTCCACTCCTAAAGCCTCTCATGTCGATTTGAAATTATCTGTTTCTGACAAATTTCATCATTTAAGAGTTGCTGCTCCAGTTAAGGTCTAAAAAATTACGTGGTATTATCATTGTTAAACTACGTAAAAATGCATCGGTTACGTATGCGATACATATTAAACACGTATAGGATAAACGTTGGTCTCGGTAAACTTTTTTTGGCAACCGATGTTCAAACCTTTAAGGAGGTATATATTAACACGACTGTAAAAATTCATATGAATAACACAGCAAAAAATAATGAAAATTACATGCGATGTAAAACGTTTGCATGGTAAAAATATACCACAGTAAAGCATTGCGTTCTTTTAATTTTAAACTGAAAAACGTGTACAAAACTGAAACATTGATAAAGATTGAAAGATACGTCTTTTTTGCATTAGTTTATACATTAGTACATGTTGCAAAAACAATAAATGACAGTGCACTCGATTTCCAATTCATTATCGTACAAATTTACACGATCCTGTAAAGCTGTAAAGCTTCTTCCAATGTATCGAATAGAACTGCTGTTTTGCTTAGCTGTCATTCTCCACCCAAGCAGCGGACACAAGAGAAAGTTTATTTGCAACGGCAGTTTCTGAACCTCAATTCTGGTGTTTACGCCTGGTTTCGTAATAAATAGTTAATTTTTGTGATAAATAGTTAACGAAATAACTGTCGTGTTATTCAAATTGATTGAATTGAACTGATTAAATTTCCGTAGGAATTCATCGTGCTTTTACTCGCGAGCAACTGTATATTGGCCAGTTTGACCCAACAAAAATAATCTTCCTTTCTTAGATTTATTGACTGAGTTTCAAAGTGTTGCTATTATTATTGTCAATGCATGCACAGAACGTGAATGAAAATATAATGTCATTTTGAGTTAAACTAACCAGTTCCTTAGAATGCATTCAACTTGTTGAAATCATATTTCGGTGGTCCGCTACATGAAACCGTTTGAATGGATGAAGCGAATGATTTACAATTTGACGTTTTTTAAACATAAAAATTCACCTCTCACTTGATGCTACATGTGTTAATTGATTGTGAGAATCAGCAAATAAATTCAAACTCATATTTTGTCTCTCTTTGTCTAAAGTGAAAAATATACTTGTATGTTAAAATCAACGATGCGGTCATCTGAAGCAGTTCATGTAAAATTCAATTTTGCAAATATTACATGATGTGATTTCCAAGTCGTGTAAATTTGAATCCTCATGTGATTTTGAGGTTATTTGCATGCTCCGTTTATGTGCATGAAAATAGATTGAAAATTACAAAATAATTTTAACTGTGAAGGTATCGAAAAGTTGTTGAATGGCATAATTTTTCAACGTGTTTTGCGGTAAGGGAACGTCACGTAAAAAGTGAATTTTTATTACCCCGTTTGCCTCATGCATGTCAATAAGGGCATCTTTAGAGGTGATCTAATTTTGGAACTACTTTATACTTGATTTGCATCAGCTAAACTTGAATAGAAGCAGCTAAAGTCGACCAACTTCGCGTTCAACGCACCGGTGTTGTATTTTTTGTTGTTAAACCAGCAAACACCTGTTCTCCTGTCAACAATTTAACATTAGAGAACAGTTTTTTTTATCGGAGATCTCAGATTTTTCGCAAACTTTTTGCCATGAATTGGTTTGACTAAATAATTTTTACTGCCAGTAGTGCGTCGTTTGCAGACAACGCGGAGCTCTTTCGTTTGCCTAAAAGTTTAACAACATCTCTGAAATGCTATTTATTTCACAGAAATTACACCAATTTATTAAAATAAATCGACCAACTTCCCAGTTTTTTTTTACAATTTCTCGTAAATTATTGAAATATTCCTGATATTCTGCTTTTTATCATGAAAGATGTCCCAACCGCAGTCCAAAAACTACTGGAAAGCTAAATCTGTTTCTCAAAGTTCTGCTTATTTCCAAAAAAAGTTATTCCTATTCCATGGATGATCAGCAAACTTTTTGGAAGTTCAACCAAGTGTCCAGAAACGTTGAGAAGTTCTGAAGTTCCACCACTTCTCGTCTCAAAAGAGAGTGAGCTAATTTCATGATTCTCTTGAACCTGAGAAATAATGTTATTCAACTTCCGAGATGCTTAATCAACTTCTGTCAAGTTCATTACATTTCCACCCAATCTTCATAGATATTCCGAAGTTCATAGTATTTCTCAAAATAACTTTCAAAGAGTTCGTTTAGTGTCTAGCAGCTTATATAAGTTCTGAACAATTCATGTAACTGCAATTGAAAACAGTTGTGCAATCGATTGATTTCGGTGCAGCGGATCGTTCCAATGATGACTAGGATTGATCTGGACACGTGAAAGCAAATTCTGCACATTTGGAAAAGGGTGTCACGTACAGTGCGGGAAATAAATATAACGACAGAATGTTTTCAATGGTTTCATTCCCTCAGTGAGAGTAATTTGAACAACACGCATATTAATGAATATGTATTGAAAGCACAAATGTTCATGACCGGTTCATTCACTTACAGCATGTGTGTGAAACAAGATTCAATTGTTGTCTTCAAAGGAAATAAATATAAAACCACAATTCACCGCTAGACTGTCTTTCCTCGTGTACGGGTTGATGTTGCGTAAGACTTCAAATGTTTGCTTGCATTCGTCGAAATTGGTACTTTTAGGTCAGGTGCCTATCAGATAAATATTGTTCATTATGTTTTTGCTGTAGGATTTGCAGGAAAATGCCGAAAAACAAGCGATTGACTGAATTTGAGCGCAGGACTAGTAACTATCCCCAACAAATATCGGTGTTGAGATCAGAGCTTAGACTAGCCAAATCTGAGAAGCCATTCCAGCTACTTCTTCCAGAATAGCCGATTAGCTTCTCCAAATTTGTTTGAACAAGCTCTAATTCAACACCGATGTTTGTTGGGTCCTCCATGAACAAGGTCTGACTCTTCGGGAAATTGGTAGAAGAATAGGAAGGAGTAAGATGTTATGAATAAATAACCTACGGTGGGTAAGAAATATGCTACTAAGAGCGACACGATCGTCCGTCTATTCTGACACCGAGGATGAAAAGCGAAAACAAACGACTTGCAGTCCACTCAAAGGCTGTGTCCGAGATGCCATCGAAGCCGAAATGAATCTTCCTGTGTCCAAACGTCAAATTTGTCAGATTTTGAGTGAAGATCCCAATATTTCCTTTAGGAAAACAGCACCTGCATCAAAAATTCTTGATCGTCACAAGAAGGACCGTTTTGCCTTTGCTGAAAAATACCAGTTCTGGGAGGATGAGTGGTCTAATGTGGTGTTCAGTGATGAAAAGATGTTCAAACTAGATGGGCCGGATGGTTTCAGCAGTCGATGGTGTGTTTAGCGTATCTGCAAAGACACCCGTTTGTTTCATTTCTTCACAGATGAACTCGGAAATGTGTCCTCCAGCTTCTGGAGGAAGTTTTCCTCCAGCTTCTGGAGGAAGTTTTCATTCGATTAGCTGACAATGAGATGGATGAGAACATGATCTTTCAACAGGATAACGCTTTTTGTCATGCATCGGCAGCAACAAAAACTTCTTGGACTTCCATAACATCCCTGTGCTGGAATGGCCGGCATGCAGTCCCGATTTAAACCAATCGAGAATGTTTGGCGCTTGCTTTCTCGCAAAGTTTATGGTCAAGGCAGAAAGTATGGCACGGTGAAAGAATTAAAGTTAGCGATTCAGGATGAATGGCTTAAACTTGATCCGAATGAAACGAAATGGTTCATAACTTCTATGGCAAGACGTCTGCAAGAGGTTATATCTCAAAGAAGAAATGCTACACATTATTAATTTGTTATTTTCTTGAATTGAATTTCGATTAATAAATGATACTGTTGTAATATTTGATTTTATCTTTATATTCATCTCCCGTGAGAAAAAAATAAACTTTTGGATGGTTTTGAAATGACTCGTCTCAAAGGGAGAACAACTGATGATGAACTTTTAATTTGCTGCTGAGTATGCATTGGAAAACATTTTGTTCACACAGAATAGAATGTAATATAAAAAATTTCAGAAAGCAGTTTACCTTTATACTTATTTCCCACACTGTACAACCAAATTGCCGAACGGGTGTAAGTGAACCGCACCAGTGTTAAAATTGTAATCGAAAACTTCGATGAGGCCCTTTCCGTGAAAGATATACCCCAATCTGGCAGGAGACCGGTCCAAGATACCCGGCCGGGACTTGAAAGTAGTTGAGTACTAGCTTATTCAAAAAGTTGTTAAAGCGATATCTATGGAGCAGTAAAACAACCAAAATTTCTGCACTATTTTATTACTTCATCTTTCATAAGAATGCACTTAAAATTTCCTTTCCATCTGTCAATTCATTCATTGTTTACAAACCATTTTTTATTCTTAGCCAATTTAACGTAGGACTACGTTTTTCTTTTTCTATACCGGTGGCATTTCAAAAATTTAGCAAAATGAGAGCGTTACGCAAAGATGAAAGGTTTTGAATGGCTTATAACTCTCGTTCGATTCATAAGAACGTACACAAAATTTCATTTCGATCTGTCAATTCATTCATTGTTTACAAACCATTTCTTATTCTTAGCCAATTTAACGTAGGACTACGTTTTTCTTTTCTATACCGGGTGGCATTTCAAAATTTAGCAAAATGAGAGCGTTACGCAAAAATGAAAGGTTTTTGAACGCTTATAACTCTCGTTCGATTAAACAGAAGGACTTCATTCATACGCCGTTTGATCAGTAAAATTAAAAAAAATCACATTGAAATTTGAAAGAAGTTGTATTAGTATGAGTAGTTCAATTTTTGCAATTCAAAATGAGCCTTACTTTTGCTGTCAAACAAATTTGCATATCAACAGCTTGAAAAATTTGTTTTTCCTAACACGGGTCGTAGGAAACGGGTACCAAATGTCTACTTATTCTTCAAAATAACTTTGCTTTGTTGCCGTTGTCGGAGTTTTCAATTGTGGCCCACCCTCTATTATTAAATTTCCTCCGTGCTGCATTTTCGTGTCTCCCTTCTTTCTTGGCTATGCTATAAACTAAATTTATTCTGGGTTCCGGGACACTGTGGCATTGAAGGAAATGAAGAGGCAGACGAGCTTGCTAAATAAGGTTCTAATGCACAGTTTATTGGCCCACAGTTTATTGGGTACCATTCTGCGGTACATCATACTGTGCCATAAAAATGGAATTAAAATCTTGGGAAGAGTAAAGGGTGATGACGAATTGGTTGGTCACCACAAAGTGTTTTCAATCGAAAAGGTTTATAATTCCAAATGTTACAATTATTAAAAAGCTTCTGGAGCTCAATAAGAGAGTTCTTTGTACCTATACTGGCCTAGTATCCGGAGATTGCCCGAGTAGATATCATTTGAAAAACATTGGCCAGGTTCAGAATGATATCTGTCGTTTCTGTTACATGAAATGTGAAACCTCGGAACATCTGCTTTGCAGTTGTGATGCTGTGTACAAGAGCAGACTTAAATTTCTGTACAGTGGCTATATGCAACCTAAAGAAATTTGGACTGCAAATCCTGGAAAGGTGGTGGATTTTATAAACTAAATTTTGCCCGCCTTTGCTCTCCCGCCACAGTCCGTCTAGTTGTAGTATGGGAGACAAAGCAATGCCAGATATTCAACGGATGAATTATTTTCCAACGCGTTATATTATCACCGTTATATTTTCAGGACGATCAATTGACTTTAACAGTAAAGGAGTATTTGATTGAGTAAAATTTTCATAATGCCACTATTGAATAGCATAACCCAGAAAGAAAGGGGTCAAGAAAATGAAACATGATGCAAAATGTATAAGAGGAGACAGGTCAAGTTAACAATATTTGAGCCACATAAAAGTGTGAGGATATTAAGACAATAAAAACCTCAAAATAAAAGCTAAGAGTTGAATTTAAGAATTGATAAATTATAATAACATCATATATCCAAATGCTCCGAATACCCAGCTCAATAATTATCAGCCGTATGTGTTATGGAATATTGACACACGGGTAATGAGAACGTCCGGTAATGTTTCAGCGTTATCTAATGCACATAGAAAAGAGCGAACGCTAGATTTGGTAGAGAAATAATAGGATGGCCTCAATGTTAATTAAGCCAAAGTATAACGCCAAAATCTCAGCACTGCTGTGTGAAGATTGCAGAATATTGTTGTAAGGCGCATGAAAGATTGCAAACATTTCCGTTATTTGCGCCTCCTTTAGCTTGATAATAAACGAGCGAAAATTTAACGCACTTGTTTAAATTAATTATTTTATTCTGTGTATTCAATATTTGAATAATACCATTATTACTATACACTAACGCGGTCACTACGAGAGCCTCGCGGTTATATCCCTGATATAATCCACCTTTAATTTTTTAGGTGGAATATCATGCAGCCATTAAATTCTCTGTTTTGGAAGGTTCATCGGTTACTGAGATTCATGCAAAAATGGTGAAAGTATTAGAGGAGTCTTTTCCTTTATTTCTAACCGCTGGCAGATGGATTCTGGAGTGTAAGCGTGGCCTTATAAGCATTGAAGACGATCCACGCTCAGGACGTCCAAAAATTGCATCAACACCAGAAATCATAGCGAAAATAGCTAAATGTAATAGCTGACACCATAGGCATCTCACACGGAACAACATGGAATACTAGAGGGTTTGAGTTGTTTAGTGGAATACCTGTAACTAGAAATTAGAAGAAAAATTAGTATTCTCCATTTAATTCCAACTACCTTTGCTTATCTTCGACAGATACGCGTATTTCGTCTACAATGTGCAGATTTTTTCAGTGTCTCGTACTAATAAGTTCGAGCTATTAGTACGAGACACGAATGAAGTCCGCATTGTAGATGCAAATACGCGTATCTGTCTGAAGACAAGGTATGGGAATTAAATGGAGAATGCTAATTTTTCTTCTAATTTCTGGTAACATGGAATAGTTTGGCTCAAGCATTGGGTTTCAAAAAACTGTGTGCACAATGGGTGCCGCATTTGCTAACAGTAGTCCTACGTCAAAAACATAATCCGCATTACCCTTCATTGTTCATCGCCTGTTCATTTTGTTTTAAAATTGTAGGTAGATTCTTATCCTTATAATACTAAGCTCTAATGTCAGTTCATAAATGTTCAATAAAACATGTTATTACTATTTTCCAATGTGATAGTTCTTCGAAGTCTCCGAGTTAACTTGCGATCTGCATCTATAGAAGTGTTTTGCTGTGAAATAAACTATCAAAATATTGTTACGGCTATTGTAATTTTTGCATTAGGGTTATTCACAGCTGGAAGAATATTTACAAACTACAGCAATACTAACCTTCTCCAGTTATACAACATCCGTTCCGATTGTATAGTTTTGCAAACAGTGATTGAATAATATTAACTCTAGTTTTTTGTTTTTTTTTGTTTAATCAATGCAAACTACGTGCTGGAAAATAAGTTGAGGCAAGTTGAACACATTATCTACACAGGTGCTGCAAGAAGAAAGGTTAAATAGCGGTGCATATCTACGCAATTTAGCATTTAATGAAGAAATAGAACGAAAGTGCCTGTTAACGTGGAGTACCGAAACTTTTGTTGCTTCCCTGTTCGTCTCTCGATGTTGCTGCTCTCACTTCGGATGGTTGCTACGATACTTACCATATTGTTGCATCATTCCACGCCTGCAATCGGATGTAGCGCGACTTATTGAACGGGGAAAGAATGTTGCCAAAGCGATTTATCTACATTGCGGCGTTTTGCGTGTTCAGGGGGAGTGAGGGAAAAAATATTGGAATGGCTGTGTGATATGAGAGTAAACTTTCTACAGTATGCGATGATTAATTGGAAATTTGTGTTTGTATTTATGTACAGAGAAGAGGGTATGGATGAGTGTCCGGAAAGTTCGCGATAGGAAATGCTAATCTTAACCAGATGGAGCAGAGTTGAATACATTAATTGAAATAGATTATGCTCATTAGAATTATTCCCACCAACAGCTGCCTATTTAGTACATGACGAAAGTATTGATGGGCTGTTCCTTCTATTTCAGCAGCCAGTGTCACATTTCACACCAAGCTCTTCGTCTTAGCGCTCGCATCATATGCTGTTGTGTACAGTGGGTGGGATGAGAGGCTATCTGTATTGTATGGGTATGACATGGGCATGGGACTAAACTATGCCAAGCGCGTTGTAGCACGATCCATACTATAGGCAAACAAACAGGCAGAGACAGATTGGCAAAAGAGGGAGGCGCACACGACACTTCCGAGTGATTTACAACTTTCCCACAATGAATGGCTGTTACAGTTTTGCGCTCTGTCGACGATACGTCGGGGTTTGTAGATTAGTGCCGATTTCTGTGGTAAAACGCGGGTGGAGGACACATTTCGATGTCAAGAGTGACGATTGGTGTTGGCAAACGGAGACAGTGTGAGTCGTCATATGTTTTCGATTATAATTGATTGTTGTTGATATGCACATTCAAATTAGTGTGGTCATTTGGCATATTCCTTCGACAGTGCATAAGATATACATCAGCACAGAATTACGCACCAAAGAGCTGCAAATACTCGAGTTAATCCTGTAGATAAACATTAGGTCGTTCAAATGTTTAAAATCTCCCGACTGGTTTCTAAGCAAGCGTTCTATTCTATCTTGATGAAACACGCATTCGTTAAGCTACATGATGGAAATATTGAGAAGTTCCAAAATTTGAACCACCCTAATGAACACACGCCGACGGAATCAGCTGTTGTTAGCTAGAAGCAGCGGAAAGGAAGCCAAAAAGTTAGCTGAGATTATATGAGAGTGGATTAAAATTCGACAATATCTTGTGTCAGGCAAATGAGCAATCCCCATTCAACCCCGTCTGTCACCTGACCCTTTTCGAAATAGCTATAGGCCTAGTCACCATAACAAGATTAGATCGCAGAAGCGGAGGATTAATCTTTTGCATGTGGTAGGTAGGCGCTTCACATGCCAAACAAGAAAGTACACATGTACAGGCTTAGCTCGTCACAGTTGTCGCGGGCGGTTCGTTATCTTCCAATTATTCCGGCATCAAACCACGGTACGGTAAATCCGAGTGTAAAGGGATCGGCTGTCAAGAATTAAGTCATCCCTGGTGAGACTTTAGTGGGGTTACTTTAACGATGTGTTTTTTTAGTTTCCTTGGTTGATGAGAGATAATCAAATGAAGGTGTTGACGGTTCGGTGGTTTTTATAATGACCCCTCGTTGATTGGGGGGAGTAGCGGCTCACCTGATAAAAAGGCCATCGTTTAAATGAGTCTCTTGTTCTGAATATAAATGTACAAACTGAGCTTTAAAAATATGGAAAATATTGGTCCTGTGCTCATCTCTTTTGTTTTCGATTCAACTGACAAAACTTAATTTTAATACTGGCTTGAGAAGCATGGAATAAAGAGTCAGTTTTTAGGCTGATAAACCATCAGTGATGGTGGAAGATTTGTGGTCATTCCTGAAATTTCACTTCACTGGGTGAATACAAATAGATCGCCAAACTATTCCATGTGAGAACTAGTATATTATTGTAATTTACAAAGGATGGCAGAAATTGATTGCATGGGTTTCTGTTTAAGACTTCGAAATCTCACAATCAGTAAATCAATAATCTCTAACAAGTCTTTCAGAGTGTGCTTTTTTGCGAGCTGAAATGCAGGAGAAGATGTATGGGATTGGAGCTTCGTGAAACTCAATCCAACTTTTCTGGTTGGTGTTTCCGTTTGCTGGCAAAATTTCCCATCCGAGTTATCATGACTGATGAACATAAACTAAATTTAAACCGTACGTCCCCAACCTCTCTGAAATAGAAAATTCAATTGTTAGCTATCGCATTTTGATGGAAATTTTTGCAATAGATCCCAAAAGATTATAAGGATAATTTTATCCAAGTTTGTGGACCTGTATTGGTTATAAAATATCCGTATTTTCGGATTCCAAGGTGGAAGTACTGGGGTAAGTACCTGTTCAGGGATGGTGGGCGAAATATGGTTAGATGCGAAACACAGCATGCGCCATATCAAACCTCATGGTTTGGCAAACATAGGTCATCAGACGGACTTGTTCGTGCTTTGACAAACCGAAGGGACCGATTTACCAATCAATCTAAAGTATTGTAATAATTATCGCCTCATCATTCGCAATACTGAAAGAAAAAAAGTGCTCACCCAAAACTAAATTTACCATCGCTTCGAAATTTTTGAAATTTGATTACATATCCTCGCTTACTTCTACAGAGTTGACTTAATTGTATTATCTTATACATTTCATCCGTACAATTTGACTTTTCTATTAAGATTGAAAAAAAATGGAACCGAACTTGAGTTGTTTTTGAACTGGAAGAAAAAATTGGTAATTTACACCTAATTATATTTTACCGTGTATTTTGTGTTCCGAGTAGCTGAGATTGAGATTTTCTCTCAATATTGCTTATACGTGGTATGTATCAGAAGATTCCTCCTATTCTAGTTTGTGGTTATTATTCGTGTTTTAAAATGATAACTATACGAATTCCATTTAAAATCCGTAATCTTATCGTTTAAAACCATCATAACCATGAATCGTTTCGGAAGATTGCTGCTAAGTACGCTTTAAGCTACTCTGGTGTGATGAGGGTGTGGAAGAAATTCGAACAATATGGAGGTGTGGTAGATAAATCAGGTCGTGAGCAAGCGTCTCGCGTCACCCCACGATTATGCGAGAATCGTGCGAGAACCAAGAAGATCCTCATCATCACGAGTCTATACGTGAGAACTAGCCACAGACTGCAAGAATACGGATTGAAGAGCAAGTATTCAAGTCGGCGTCCTCTGATTTGAAATGTCAACTTTTGCTCAAAAGTATGCTGAAAAGTCCGTTGAATACTGGAAACAAGTGGGTTGTCCAAGTCGGGAAAACGCTTGTACAGAAGACTGTGAAGCATGGTAGCGGAAGTATTATGGGGGTGCTTCACGTGGTCCAGCGTAGGAAATCTCGTGCAAATCCAATGCATTCTGACTGCTGCTGATCATTTCATTGATATATTCTATGAAAATTTAGAGGATTTGCGGCTTAAAATAGGGCTCGAGGAAAATTTCATTTTCCAGCAGAACAATGACCCAAATCATACAGCTAGGAACTCAACTGCGATCTTTAAAGTAAATCGCATTAAATTGTTGAAATGGACACCACAATCACCATACCTCTACACTATCGAAAATTTGTGGTCGATTTCGGATAGACAGGTTGATAAAGGTTAAGTGACGAAGAAATCCAACCTGTTCATAGTTTTAAATGAAGCCTGGCAGAACATCGATGAAGCATAGCAGTGATTCAGGCAAAAGGTTTTTTCATCACAATTCCTTTTGTGAGTACTTTATTTTTTCCAATCGATGCGGTTCAATTAGAGATAACATATATATTTTCTGATATGGAATTTAATTCAATTCTATGCATGTTCCTCCCTCAGCTCAGTCAGTAAAAAAAGCGGTTACAAAGAGCAACACCATGCAGGAGGTGGTTGGATTCGATTCCAGGTCTAATCGAGCAAAAGTTCTAGACTCCCTGGGCATAGGGTATGATTGTGCTTACCACACAATCATACACTCAGCCAAATAATCTTAAGCATTTCATAAAGTTAAACTTATGAACGATGCTATGCAACTTTATAGGGCTGACTTATGAATTGATTTTGTTTCACACGACGTTGTTGCTGTACGCCTTTAAGCATACCTGATTACAAGTGTTGATATATACTAGTTGGTAAGTCACTGGACCCATAACCTAAGCGTTCAAGGTTCGAAACTAGGTTACTCCTTATTTTGATTTTTTCGACATCATTATATTTCATAAGATAACTCTTTAACAGTATTCGTTTTGGTGAGCACTTTATTATTTCGAGTACTGAACACCTACGCGGCCCTCAGCGTAGCTTGCAGAAAATTGATATCAAAAAGAATCTTTAATAACTTCAGGTGGATTCATGTAAATTTTCCCGATTGAATTTCTAGATAAGTTAAGTTCACCGGAAATTAATTCTATTTTAGAATGAAACGACGGTTTGGTTCCAATTTCTCGATGGTATCATTTTGCCAATGAAATTTGGCAGCCCTGCATTCTGTAGCAGGTTGTAGCAGGGGCCTGGCAACCCTATCCTATTAACGAGCATTTGACAGTATGCAGCATGATCCTTTGACATTGTTATGATAGAGATGTTGGCTACAGGAAAATCTCTGGGAAAACCTCCATCAGGTCCCTGAGTTGTAGCCGCAGCTCAGATAAGGTTTATATGAGGTCCGGTCCAACAGGCAGCTTGCTTGTGTTAGAATGAAAAATATTGTAAAAACTTCTGAACCTGCGAGCGGTGCCATCACACTACTATAAAGGTTTGAGAACGTATATGGAATTAATGGGAATAATCAATTTAAAACGTTGAGTTTATTGTCGAATAAAACTGACCCATAAGCTTCTCGTAGGTTAACCTTTTCCTTCGCAGAGAGATTATCGATGTTTTGAAATTCAAAAATATGTTCCTTTTTTGAAAAGAACAAAAGGAAAACCAGACTTCACTCCACCCTATTCTATGTAATTTTTACAATTGTTAGAATAAACAAAAAAAAATTGTGGATCATTTGGTAGATTTAACACGAATAAAAAAACACAAAACAACAACCAGTTTCTTCAACGAACGTCTTCCTTTGGAAGTCCGTGCAAAGACAGAAAGGCTAGCTTTGGTTATGCCGTAATTTCATACAGAAATTTTTTTCACAGCACATCGAGCCATTCCTCTATAAATTCAAATGAAAAACGGACACATTATTGAGAAAAAACCAAATGTTGATCACTTTCTTTAGGAAAACAGAATATATACAAGGAGATTGACGTCAACACTTCGGACATCACTTAAAGTTTAATCATATACTAATACATGCAAGCTCCTTGGGCCGAGCCTGGTATAAACGTCATTGGGATTTTATTCCCGGAAAACAAATTCTGCTTGATGTCAGAAAATTGATGATGCGCGATCGCGAAAACGGCCATTTTCTCCGGAGTATTGCTAAAACATACCCAAGGCTGTGCAACGGGGGAGGAGAGCTCATTTAAACTTCCGGTCTGCTTCCTAGTATCTTGCTAAGAAGTGCCTGGTGGTCACACACACACACACACACACACACACACACACACACACACACACACACACACACACACACACACACACAAACACACACACACACACATATATATTATCGACGTTACTTTTTGCAGTCCGTCGCTGATGAGAAACATGTATTGGAGAGTGAGCGAGGAGTACACAAATAGCGATCATCAGGCGATCAGGTACACAATCGGCAAAGGGAACTCAGTATCAGTACGACGGATGAATACGAACGAACGAAACTGGAGGACAAAGGAGTTCGATAGCGACCTTTTTACAGAAGCACTGCGTGTAGTAAGCACCCCCTTGGACGCGGAAGAGCTGACAGCATGGCTGACTGCGGCATGTGACAGCACCATGCCGAGGAAGACGAAGTCAAGAAACAAACGGCGCCCAGTATACTGGTGGAACGAGGCAATCAGTAGCCTTCGTGCTAGTTGTCTCAAAGCCAGAAGGCGAGTTCATTCCGGGCGGCCAGAACCGCATTAAAACGATAAGTACGGAGAAGCAAGTCCAGCTGTTTCGAAGAACTGTGCCGAGATGTCGATGCAAACCCCTGGGGCAACGCTTACCGAGTAGTGATGGCAAAGTTTAAGGGTCAAGCGACACCGGTTGAAGGATGCCCGGACAAGCTGAAGACGATCGTGGATGGTCTCTTCCCGCAGCACGACCCTACGGCATGGCCACCGACACCGTACGGCAATGAAGTGGCAGGAGCAACTGGTGGTACACGAGTCTCCAACGATGAGCTCTTGTCAGTGGCAAAAGGGCTGAAGGTGAACAAAGCTCCGGGTCCGGATGGAATTCCCAACGTGGCATGGAAAGCGGCACTACAGAGGTATCCCGACATTTTTAGGAGTGTGTTGCAGAATTGTCTAGAAGAGGGAAGATTTCCAGACAGGTGGAAGATTCAGAAGCTGGTGCTACTGCCAAAGCCAGGAAAGACGCCAGGGGATCCAGCATCGTATCGACCCATATGCTTGTTGGATGTACTTGGCAAGCTGTTGGAAAAGATCATCCTAAACAGGTTGATGAAGTGCACGGAGAGCGAGCATGGCTTGTCATCAAACCAATTCGGGTTCCGGAAAGGAAGGTCAACGGTGGATGCAATTCGGATTGTCGTCGACAGTGCGTATAAGGCACTCAAGCAGCAGAGGAGAGGTAATCGATATTGTGCGGTGATAACGATAGACGTCAAGAATGCCTTTAATAGCGCTAGCTGGGAAGCCATCGCCGAAGCGCTACACAGAATCAAGGTTCCTGACTATCTGTGCAAGATTTTGAGTAGCTACTTCCAGAACCGGGTTTTGCTGTACGATACAAAAATGGGCCAGAAGTCGATAAGGATCACGGCGGGAGTGCCACAAGGTTCCATCCTTGGACCGACGCTTTGGAACGCAATGTACAATGGTGTGTTAACATTGAAGTTGCCAACGGGAGTCAAGATCGTTGGTTTTGCGGACGATATTGTCCTGACAGTTTCAGGCGAGACGCTAGAGGAAGTGGAGATGTTGGCGACCGAAGCGATTGGCACGGTTGAGAACTGGATGCGTGAAGCTAAACTGCAGATAGCACACCACAAAACGGAGCTGCTAGTGGTCAGCAATTGCAAAGCGGTGAAACGAGCGGAAATCGTCGTTGGAGGGCCTCGAAGCGAGCACTGAAGTACTTGGGAGTGATTATCGACGATCGGCTGAACTTCAACAGCCACGTCGATTATGCCTGCGAAAAAGCGGCAAAGGCTACTAACGCAATAGCCAGAATTATGCCGAATAGCTACGGACCTACCAGTAGTAAGCGGCGTCTACTAGCTAGCGTTACCTCTTCAATACTGAGGTATGGTGGGCCAGCCTGGATTTAAGCGTTAAAAAACAAGAAAAATCGTGCTAAACTAAACAGAACGCATCGTCTCATGGCCATGCGAGTTGCGAGCGCTTACAGGAAGCAGTATGTGTTATCGCCGGAATGATTCCTATCGACATTATCCTGGTCGAGGACAGTGAGTGCTACACGAGGAAGGAAAACAAAGGTGTTCGGAAGATCGTGCAAGCGGCATCGATGGCAAAATGGCAGCAGGAGTGGAACACGACGAGAAACGGTAGGTGGACACACCGGCTTATACCGGTTCTGTTGTATTGGACAAACAGGAAACATGGCGAAATTAACTTTCACTTGACTCAGTTCCTGTCTGGTCATGAATGCTTCAGAAAGTATCTGCATCGGTTTGGACACGCAATGTCACCCGTCTGTCCAGTGTGTAGACACGTAGAAGAAACACCGGAGCACGTGATCTTCGATTGCCCAAGGTTTGAGGAAGTGCGGAGGGCGATGCCAGTGCTGAATACGGAGAACATCAACGAGGTGTCGAGATGCGAGCACCTGGAATGCCGTTAATAGTGTAGTGACGCAAATTATGATTGAGTTGCAGCGCGAATGGAGAGAACATCAGCGGTCAAGCAGCGTCGGTGTCCCACGAGGGTGACTGTGAAGGAGGGCACGTTATGACGGTCGGCTACTCCATATCGGTACACGTCTCGATGGGTACATAAAGCAGCACAAAATATCGGCAAGAGTCGCAAGAGCCAAGACAACAGAGAAGTGCATGAGCACAGCCCCCCCTGAAGTAGTCGCTTCATCGTGGTCCCGGGGAAAGGCGGCAAAGAGAAATAAGGAATGTTTTTTAGTGGTTAGGCACGGAAGCTAGTCCCACTACCGCTTGAGTAAGTCCCACACAATGCCAATAACATTACAGGCCAGGGATTTGAAGATTTTTCCAACCTTATTAACACACACACGCACACACACACGCACACACACACACACACACACACACACACACACACACACACACACACACACACACACACACACACACACACACACACACACACACACACACACACACACACACACACTCACACACACACACTCACACACACACACTCACACACACACACTCACACACACACACACATACACACACACAACATACCCAAGGCTGTGCAACATATATCGAGGAAGTAAGGAATCTAAGGAATAGTGAAAAACTAATCCGGGCAAGGACCCCATCATTCGACAACACACCGCTATGATGTCAGCATTATTCTATTGGCTCAGCAAAATGCAAAATTCACATCGAGAAAGATTGCTAAATCACTAAATCTAAGTGTGGATCGACATACTCTTCATCAAGACATCAGTGACAGTGGATTAAAGAGCTGTTTGGCGTCCAAGCGACCTTTCATCCGGAAGTAGAACCAGAAGAAGCCGCTGGTATGTCGGTAGACTCCTGGAAACGGGTTTTGTCGATACACGGGAGTAAGTTTGTGCTAGTGAGACAAAAACGGAGTTCAGGAGTTTGGAGAGCTGCTGGTGAATAGGATCGATACTTCCAGAAGACAACGAAGCATGGAGGTGGGATTATCATGGTCTGGGATAGGAAGTTTGGCACATATCAAAAAGATCATGACAACATCGACTTGCTCTGTAAAAAATTGAAGGTGTCTCTTTTGAAAACTGCCCTGGAAACCAACTAAATTTTTCAACAGGAAAACGATCTAGAGCACACCACGAAGAAAACTATTAGGTTTATCAATTCAAACCGAATAAAAATACTCGAATGGACCTGTTTCGAATATGATTGAAAATCTGTGAGGTTACCTGGACAATAAAGTGGACAAGACATCGGTTATCAATAAATATAACTATTTGGAAGCTCTAGAAACAGCCTAGGAACACGGAATACCTCGAAAAGCTTGTCAAAAGTATGCCGTGACGACTGGAACCCGAGCAGGAACGAATAACTTGATAACTGGCCTTGGTATTTAAGAGCTCAGATTAAGAGATAAACTACCTGAGGATAATACCATAAATATGTTCCCACAATGTTATACGAATACCAAATTGAGGGAAGACAATACCAAAATTATAGACAAAAACGGCTTTCCTGGGAAGCTGACCAGACTCAGCAGAGTAACGATGGACGGTATGCAAAACTGCGTAAGGGTTTCGGGTGAACTATCCAGTTCATTCGAATCTCGTCGGGGACTGCGACAAGGTGACGGACTCTCATGCCTACTATTCAACATCTGGAAGATGTAATGCGACGAGCCGGGCTCAACAGCCGGGGTACGATTTTTTTCAAAATCTGGTCAATTTGTGTGCTTTGCGGACGATATGGACATTATCTCAAGAAAATTTGGAACGGTGGCAGAGCTGTACACCCGTCTGAAACGTGAAGCAGCAAAGGTCGGACTGGTGGTGAATGCGTCGAAATGAAAGTACATGCTGGTAGGCGGAACCGAACACCGGATCCGCCTAAAAAGTAATGCCACGATAAACGGGGACACCTTCGAGGTGGTGGAGGAATTTGTCTACCTCGGATGCTTACTGACGGCTGACAAAAATACGAGCCGTGAAATTCGAAGGCGCATCATCAGTGGAAGTCGTGCCTACTACGGGCTCCAGAAGAAACTGCATCTAAAAAGATTCACCCCATCTACGGACACGAGACATGGACCATGCTCGAGGAGGACCTGCAAACACTCGGAGTTTTCGAGTGACGCGTGCTAAGGACGATCTTCGGCGGTGTGCAGGAGAACGGTGTGTGGCGGCGAAGGATAAACCACGAGCTCGCTGCACTCTACGGCGAACCCAGCATCCAGAAGGTGGCCAAAGCCACCATGAGATAGGCAGGGCATGTTGCAAGAATGCCGGACAGCAACCCTGCAAAGTTGGTGTTCGCTACTGATCCGGTGGGCACAAGAAGGCGTGGAGCGCAGAGAGCACGATGGGCGGACCAGGTGGAGCGTGATCTGGCGAGCATTGGGCGTGACCGAGGTTGGAGAGCGGTAGCCACAAACCGAGTATTGTGGCGTACTATTGTTGACTATGTCTTATTTTAAATGTGATGTTGAACAAATAAATTTATGTATGTTATACCAAAAAAGTACGTCTTAGGTATTCCCAGGTATTCAGAACAACAAGTTTTGTTATTCGAGAGATACTTTGTTTGAAATTCTTAGGTATTTTGTTTAGGTATTTCACCACTTAATTTGAGCTTTTTAATACCAAGGTCAGATATCAAGATCAAAATTAGGTATTCATATGTGGTTGTCGAGAAGTACAGGGTGTTTCGATGAAACTTTGGTCGAATTAAACCTGACGCATTTCCTTTCATCGTGCATTAAAGTTTTTTGCACATCCCTCATGTTGAAGATGTGTGCGTGTAGCACCATCATGCCTCTATTTTGATTTTGAGATAAGCACTTCAGTTATAAGAGAAGAGAAGCGACGCTTCAAAATTTTGCACGTGCATGGCGAAAATCCAAACTACTCGCACGCCAAGTTTGCGAAATTGTTGAATGTGGCTAAATCAACTGTCACCAACGTATTAAAAGTGTTCGGTGAACATTTCTCGGCAGCCAGGTAACTTGGACCAGTGGGAAATCGAAAGCTGGAGGCCACAGCGACCACAAAAAAAATTTACCACTGTTTCGAGCGGAACCCCAACCTCTCCGTTTGAGATGCCGCAAAGAAGCTGGGGTGGCGCCTTCAACCGTGGATAGAGCAAAAAAACTAGCTGGACTATCGACTTACAAGAAAATGGTGACTCCAAATCTCGATGATAAACAAAACACGTTGGCATAGCACGATCGCGACAGTTGTACACGCTGATGCCGACGAAGTTTGATTGCGTGGTACAGGACGAAGAAACTTACGTCAAGGCAGACTTTAAACAGCTTCCTGGACAGGAATTCCGGAAAAGAAATCGAACAATATTGGGCCATCCTCAAGCGGAGCCTTAAGCAGACTCAAAAAGCTGTTGTGAGCGAGAAACAGTTCGAAGCAAACTGGCATTCTGCAGCGAATAAAGTGAACAAGGAGACTTTAAAAAATCTTATGGCAGATGTTAAACGAAAGACCCGGCATTTCGCATTCAGTAAAAAGGAAGTTTAGCTGAATAATTCTCCTGTATTCTGTATTAACTGAACTTGAAAAAGAAAAAAAAATGACTAATAAATAAAAACTTTGATCGACTCACACACATTACTGTTTGAAAAAATTTTGATCGGAAAACCCTTTATACAAAAAACAATGAATAATCGGCTCCGTAAAGCTAAGGCAGTTGAGCCCCCGAAGTAAATGAACTAGCTAAAAAGAAGTACAATAATTCAAAAAGAAGTGGACAAAGGCCTTCAAGACCAGGAGAGAGAAGCCTATCCGAACTTTAATGGCAGGAGTTAAATCAAAAGTCCGTAAGTTTGGACGGAAGGGGTAAATTTAAAGTTCTGAGAGTGGATGCTAACAAACTTCACCTTAAAGCTATAAGTAAAAGAAACACAAGAATTTTGTTTTTGTTTGGATTTCAACAAATTTATTGCAATAAACTAGGACTAGCATACAGTGGATGATAATACACATTATGATAATGCTATTAATAGGAATCAATGATTTTTTCAAACTTTAGTAGCTACCGTTGAATTCAAAGATTCGGTTTATCTGAAAAATACAACTCTTAAAAATGAAATATTTAATTTTGTTTAGACGTTTTCACTACACTGACATATTGACTGAAGTTGAACACCTCTTCGCATAGTAAACATATTTCCGTAAGCTCATTTCGATGCAGTTTTATCTAATAATACTTCTGGTTTTCTGCACTTTGAATTAATTTAACAGCTAGATAATATTCCACAAATTGATCGCGAGTCACTTTTACAGAAACCACCTTGAAGACCGAAGAAGTTAAAAGTAAAGCACACTTCTATTTTCATTACTTCCGCGCAGTCGATAAAATTCACAGAGCGCAATGTTTCCGGCACCAGCTGAGAGGAACGAAACAGTCTTGGATCCCTACCCAAAGAAACAATAAAACTAAACGGCTCACAATTTCTCAAGATCCTTCTCTCCATCTCTCTGTCGCCGGTCAAATAAATAGCGTCTCAACGAAAGGTTTAAATATATACCTATCAACAAATTGAAGGCAAAGGAATCGAGGATTAATTTTGTAAATCTTGAGCGCAAGGAATCTGTGCGCTGGAGAACGGATAAGAAGTCATCTGCTGCCGTCTGTCGAGATTGACTGATTCAAGTCCGTTTTGGATCTCCGGCAGCGGAACGATAAAAGCCAAACATCTACACTACCACTACAATGGTCGGTGGTACGACAGAGAAATTCAATTATTTCCTCTCAGCTGGATGCTAAGTGCCCTGGGTTTGGCGCTCTTCCTCCTCATTCTCCTCGGGAGAAGAGCATCGAGGTTGGTTGGTAATGATGTCTTCGTGCACAATGAAATGACGCAATGATTATAGGAGAGCGGTGCGACTACTAACTAGCGGGGCCACCGGTCTCGGTGGGGTCGGCCAGGATCAGCAAGTTTAACTTTGACATTGGAAGCAGCCAGCAGTGGCAGCGTTTGGTCCTCAGCGATAAACGTTCAACTGTAAGGTGGCGTTTGATCAGGAGGGCAGCACTTTTAGATACCATTCTGTGTTACCGGGATGTCAATAGCTCGCTCGTTTGGGACTGGCTGGAACGGGAAGGTGGCTGGAGAAATCAATCACAATGGGAAATGATGTACCAATCGATAATTTGTTCGCAGATGGATGGGCAGGTGCACTGACTGACTGGGGCTGGCAATTTTGTGGTAATTTAATGCCAATCAACCAATCCAATGGTTGCTGAGATGATTCCTGTCTCAAGTCGTTGTGACGTTGAGGAGGGTACTCTGAAGACCGTCGAATGTAATTGATTTTAAAAAAGCGCAATGACATTGAACTTGAGCTAGAGAGAAGAAGTTTGATTACACAAATGGAACACAAATCGATTCAACCTTTCGGAGCCTTTATTTGCCTTTAAATCGTAAATTTCACTCCCTTCTTGAATTCGCTACAGAAAATCAATGTCCAACCGCACCTCAATCCTAATAAGAGATACGACCATAAACAAATCCGCAGCACACGCCTCCAAATCCACGTTCTTCTAGACATCGCCGGACGCAACCCCACCCCGATTGCCCTGCGTCGCCAGCAAACTCTCATCCAGTGACATTTGCTTCACTGGCCTGGCTGTTTTGGACACCACCCTCCCGTCAGCATGGGCAACATGTGAGTGTGGTCTGTGTTCTGGCCGGGGCTGCTGGGAGATAAATTTCAATTTCCACAGATTAAATGGATTACTCCGAGCCGGCTCCTGGACAACTTCCCCGTTATTGCCTCTTTCGGATTCCCCAAAAGTCACGTTGTGATGCTGCTTGGCTGCAGTTCTGTTGTTATTGATCCCGGTCGTGCCCGTCGGAGGCAACAGTGTCCGTCCTCGGTCCACACTCTCACCTTCGTAGCAGGCCAGCAGTGGCGTTGAATACTGTCTCAGAAGATTCATCCGATAGAATCTACTCAGCTGGAAGGGTTCCTCATCGTCGCTGACGACAACGACGACATTGGAAGATGATGCATCCCTGTCCCCACCGGAGGCCTTCGTGGAACCGTCCCCATTTGCTGCCTTCAGGAGTCCATTTGATGCTGGGAGCTGCTGGAAGCGTAAATCGTCCAGTGATAATGTATACTTTTCACTGCTTTTCCGAATCGATGAGCTCGTAAGATACGAAGAGGTCGTAGTGGTTGTAAAAGTGGCTGACCTGCCGCGTACTTTCCCACCCCGTCGTCGAAGGGGGTGTCCCCACAGGCGAGTGCATCGGCACAACCGTAGGAAACCTTTTCGGAATTTGGACGACATCAGGTTGTACAGTATTGGATTGACAGCCGAGTTGAGGTAGAGCATGATACGACTAAAGTACAGTAAATTGTAGTACTTTTCTACGCCTAATTTTTGGAATGTTTCCTCGGAAACCATAATAATCCACAAGGTGAGCATCCGGAATGGAAGCAGACAGGTGAAGAATGCTAGCACCACTGCACCCAGCATCAGCACCACCTGCTTCCGTGCCTTGAAGCTGAGTTCCGGTTTGCTGAGGCGGATCTTCATCCGCGAATTGTTACTGGCGATTAGATTCTTGGCGATGATAGCGTACAGCACCACGAGGATGATCAGCGGAAGCATAAAGAACAGCGATATGGTCATCAGGAAGAAGGTCATCGTCCACACGTTGGAAGCCTTCGTGAGGCAGACGGCCGCTCGGCTTCCATCCGGGTACTTCTCGACGCTGTACTCGGCGAACAAAAGGATCGGACTGGGTTGTTTGGGTTGATGCCACGCGCGTAAGCAGGTGAGTTTGTTTGGTTTTTTTTTGTCGGAGGGAAGAGATACAGAAAGGGAAAGCGATTGTCAGTCATCAATAGGGAAGCACATTTCTTTTGAGGTTACAAGCTGTTTTGCGACATGTTTGACGATTGAATGATGAGGTTTCATGTTCCGGTGTTTTTTCTTCTGGTCGGAAATTTATGCACATTGAGCAAGAAATGTAATGTTTTCTGTCACTTATAAACTGTGTCCAATAATGTCATTCTCCACCAACAAGCTTGCCCATCCCGGGAGGAAGATTCAACTGACACTCTAGCAAGATTGTGACATGCGTGTCGTATTATTGCACCATAACGATAAATCACTCGTCGTAACGAAGGTGTCACAAAAAAAAAGAAACGAAGAAGACTGCCACCTCAGAACGGCAGTCAATTTTAATGATCGTTTATATTTTTTATTGCGACATGAAAATCGGCGGTGATATGCGCGTCGTTCGGCAGAGCGGCAAAAACGCACGTAATTACCACCGTGAATGACATGAAGCGCCGATAGGGCTACCGCAACTCGTCAGCGTCACTTTGTGTGTCATCGATTGACTGTGTGGCTGCAGCAGTTAATGAATACAGGCTGATGAAGATCGGAAGAGGTCTTCAGGTCGTGCTGAGAAAAAGTTGATTTTTAAGCAAAATCGTATTGTACTTTTCAGTACAGTTCAATATCCAGCAATGGCAGTGGATTTATTGCAAAATATGTGTGACTCGAGTTGCACAAACTATGTGTGACTTAAGTGACAATACGCATTGGTCCGAAAGGGCGAATTTCATGAATAAAACAAAAAGTGCACTTCAAGTTGTCTCCTCAAAGAAGTTTTTTTTAGATTGAGGCGCATCTAAAAAACGAGTCGTCCCTTATTTACGTTCATCAGGATACGATTTAATTTTTAATTTACTATTGTGTGTGACGTTCAGAGATCGAAATTCTCATTCAGCTCGGTGAAAATCATACTCTCTCTCTCTCTCTCTCTCTCTCTCTCTCTCTCTCTCTCTCTCTCTCTCTCTCTCAAGCAGGTTGTCGATGAGAACCGTTCACATTATCATCTCACCTTTTTCGCCGATAATTCATTATCCTCTCTCTTGCATATGCGAAAATATCTCTCCAAAGTTCAACGAAAATACTTTCTCATGTCACATTTTTCACTGAAAATATGCTACCTAGATCGTATAGATCTTATACGAGGAGCAAAGCTCAAAAATAATGCCAAGCCGGTGAACACTGGTTACGCCATGCACCATCATTATAGAATTATAATGTCAGAATAAAACAAGCATGAAGACTGGTGCATTTTCAGGTGTCAACACGTAAGTGAAAAATAATTATCGGCATCTAGGATTTACTGAAAAAGGAAAGATTTATCGCCATTGCTTTTCTCGCGAAAACTGCTGTGAGCGTATAATAGCCTCTCGCTTCTCACATCTCATCTGTTTCTCCAAGCGGGTGAAAAACGACGTTTCTCTTCTCGAGTAGGCGAAAATTTCGGTCTCTGGTGACGTTCTATGATTTTGAAGTATTGGCCTACTATGACGAACAACCTTTTTTCTTTTCATTGGAGTCGTTTTTGATCAATCGACATCTCAAAAAATCTCTAACGTCAAAACGGAATAAACTAGGGATCTGAAATTTTAAGACTTTTCCTAACCTTTATAAACAAATATTTTTTGGGCAGTTACAGCTTTCAGCGACCTCTAGAGGTGACACTACAGAAAAAGCTATACATAGTGCATTCAGGCTCAAAAATGACCCATGACATTGACGTGCTCCTAAAACTTTATTTTTTGGGCACATCGGAACCCTCAACTGGTTGCATTTTGCATCACAAGATGAAAAATTTGGTACCTCATATATTCATACCGTTCGACGGCTCAAAATTCACGAATCTTCAAAAACAACATGTCATAGACCAACCAAAGGATTTGGTCACATCCGGATACTCTGGAACCGGTTCTGGTAGGGCCCAAAGACGAAAATTCGGTAACCTCAACTATTTGTGCCGTTCGGCGGCTCAAAATGCATGTTTTTGAACACTGATATCCAAAAACATCCTGCCATAGACCAACCAGAGAATTTGGCCATATCCAAATACTCTGGAACGCGTTCCGACAGGGCCAAAAAATGAAAATTTTAGAACCTCAAGTATTTGTACCGTTCAACGGCACAAAATTCTTGGTTAAGGATACTGATATTTAAAATCATCATACCATAGACTAATCAGGACATTTGGCCACATCCGGATACTCTGGAACCGATAGCGGTAGAGCCCAAAAATTAAAATTTTAGAACCTCAAAGGTTTATACCGTTTGATAGCTCAAAATTCATGATTTTATGTATAGGTTACTCTGAAATCTAATACCACAGAGGTCATACTACACATCGAAGGGATTAAAATTTAAAGTTTTCTTTTATCTTGAACGTTTATTTTGTTAAAGACCGCACATTACACCCAGTATACCAAATTGACATTTTATATTTACAAAAATTGAATCTGTTTCAGGAGGGAATTGAATCTGCAGTCCATGGTAGGCATATTACGCCTGAGCAACTGACTGCGACAGTTATGTGTAGCAACTTTCATAAACTATTTATCAGTGACAATTCTACAAGAGAAACAATATCGAAATTGGGAGTATTACGTTTTAATTTACATAATGATACAACTAAAGACTGGACTCGGAAAAAATGAGACACACAAAAATTCATTTTTAATCGGATACTTCTTCAATGTTTTTCCACTTTTCTTCAACTTCTTCTTCATTATCGCCCAAAACTTTTCGATCGGACGAAGTTCTGGTGTATTTGGCGGGTTGCTGTACCGTCCGCACTCGCAGATCGCCTGCCACAACAGGTACTTCTTCGCGAATTTGTCCATCTTTTCTTCGAACCTTCCAACCTCCATGTGGGACGCACCGAAGAAAAACTCAAGGCCGGGGATTCGTTTGGCGTCCGCTTTGATATATGGTCTCGTCGTCCACGACGAGACAGCCTGGCTTGACCAGCCACTCACGGTTCAGCTTCCGCGCACGCAATTTGGCCACCGTAGCTTTGCTTGTCAGTCCGGTTTGGCGCCTTCCTGACCTTAAAAACATGTAGCCCAGCCCGCTTCATGGTCTGCTGGACGAACCACTTCGACAAATTGACCTTTTTGGCCACGTCTCGGGTGGAAGGTTCGGCTTATTCTTAAAGTACTGCCTTATCTTCCGCGCCTTCTCTGAGTATTCCGTTTTTGGTTTTCGGCACCATCCAGCGCGCCGCACGATGGTCTTCGTCTCCTGGAACATCTTCACAACGCGGGACACGGTGGAATGGTGGATTCCAAGCCTTTTGCTAATCCATCTGTGCGACTGACCAGGACTATCGCCCAAGATTTGCTGGCGTAGCTCTTCTTGTTTCGAATGCATCTTGAAAACTACTTGACAAATCGCAATACATTTTGCACACATAAACATAACACTTTAAACTAGTATTAACCAAGGTTTCATTAATTTTTACCCACGCGATAAAAAGTTACACCCAAAACAAAGTGTCGATTTGTTTCCGAGTCCAATCGTTAGTAATACTATTCATCGAAAAGTAAATCCATTTACAACTAGCTCAATTGTGACCACAATATCGAGACCTATGTACAAAAAGGGCAAACACGCTTACTGTAAACAAAACATTGGAGGCAATCTACACCGATTGTGAACAAAGCTTTGGAGTACATTTTCTTACCAACTGAAGTTTGTTCACGCTAATCAAGATTCCGTTTCCCAACGTGAAGGTGTCTTTCGGTTGCCGGAAAATTGTATCCAAAAACATGTTTACAAAAGCTGCTCTGACATTTTCACAAGAGATGGTTAGCTCTCGGGTTTTCAGACCGGGTTTGACAACATGAAAAAAAAATGGGGCTCTGAAACAAGAAAAATAGCATCTGATATGACTTTCACACTATGTATTTACATAATTCCTGAAGATCTCTGTCATTAGTAGGTGGCATGAATTTGGTTTTTCATTTCATTACAAGGATATTTTCCACAAAAGTTGGCTCACGGTTGCTTTCTGGGAATAATTGGTTGAATTCCAGCTTTTCAAAAATAATATATTGCGTTCAAGTTTGTTAAACATGGAACTTGAACATTTCTATTTATTAATGTGGTTAGTAAATTGCAAAAATTAGGGGTGATTTTGTAAAAAACTTAGTTTCATATAAACAGCTTTATAAGAAATATATAACTTTTAATAAAAAATGGACAAGTTTTTTTCTCTTAATTCAGTTAAATTTCATCATAAATGATGATTTCGATTTCCGATCTTCAGACGACATAGTTGAGTCAAGACAAGAAGATAAGGCAATCAAAAATTCTTCGGATTCAGGTGATGAATCTTTGAGCCCTACCGGAATCGGTAGAGTATCCGGATGTGGTCTGTAGCACGATTTTTTCGGGTATCAGTTTGAAAAACCATGAATTTTCAACTGTCGAACGGTACAAATACTTGGGGCTCCAAAATTGTCCTATTTGGGTCCTACCAGAACCGGTTCCAGAGTATTCGGATGTGACTAGAAATTAGAAGAAAAATTAGTATTTTCCATTTAATTCCAACTACCTTTGCTTATCTTGACAGATACGCGTATTTCGTCTACAATGTGCAGACTTCTTCAGTGTCTCGTACTAATAACTTGTAGACGAAATACGCGTATCTGTCAAGATAAGCAAAGGTAGTTGAAATTAAATGGAAAATACTAATTTTTCTTCTAATTTCTAGTTACAGGTATTCCACTAAACAGCTCAAACCCTCTTGGATTCATTCGGATGTGACCAAATGTCCTGGTGCGAGGTTTTTGGATATTATTATTCAAAACCATGAATTTCGTACCGCCGAACGGTACAAATACTTGGGGTTCCAAAATTGTCCCCTTTTGGTCCTACCAGAACCGGATCCAGAGTATTCGGTTGTGGCCAAATGTCCTGGTATGATGTTTTTGAATATCAGTTTTTAAAAACCATGAGCCGTTGAACGGTACCAATACTTGGGTTTCGAAAATCGTCCTCTTTGGGTACAACCGGAACCGGTTCCAGAGTATCCGGATGTGACCAAATGTCCTGATATGAAGTTTTTGAATACAAGTATTCAAAGCCATGCATTTTGATCCGCCGAACGTGACAAATACTTGGAGTACCGAAATTATCCTCTTTGGATTCTACCGGAACCGGTTCCAGAGTATCCGGACGTGGCTGAATCCTCTGTTTGGTCTATGACATGATGTTTTTGAAGATCAGTATTCGAAATCACGAATTTTGAGCCGTCGAACGGTGATTGTGAATTGGGTGTTCAAGAAGAGTGTAATGGTTACCTATCATTCATCTCCATTCATACCAGTCGTTCAAGTCCCTCCAAATTGTCCTAGAGTTCAGGTCAAATGATCTTCTATATAAACCATAACTGAGTTACTGTCCTTAGCAATGCAGCATACCCAAGCAGACTCAAAAAGCTATACAAAGGGATTTTAATATCTTATATACATATAAGATGATCAAGGTACTCCAAATTATACTGGAGTTGAAATAGTTCGTTACCATTAGTTGAACCAAGTCCCCTTATATTGGATAATGTCTAGTTTTCGACATATTTTACTTATATTTGTTATTTTAAAATTACAGGTAGTTGTGGAGTTCAAGTCATAAAATCTATTGAATCAACCACAGCTATAATATAGTTCTTATGGATGAAGCGTACTCAAACAGACTCACGGAGGCTGTGTGCATAAAAAGCAATACATTTTTCTGCATATCAGATATCACGTGTCTCCAAATCATTCTGGAGTTCAGAACAAATGATCTACTAGATCAACCATGACTGGAGTACTGTTCTTTGCAGTGCAGCATACCCAAGCAGACTCATAAAATGTTCTAGGTTCTCCCTTAACATTCTGCCTCCGATAGTCTGTTTGAGTGCATTTCTTTCATAAGAACTATATTATAGCTGTGGTTGATTCAATGGATTTTATGACTTGAGCTCCACAATGACCTGAAGCACCTAGAACAACAAATATAAATGGATATATGTTGAAAACGATGCGCACGGGTACTAAAAACAAGCGAAGACATTATCCATCTCACTTGTCTTGTTTGAACTAATGGTAACGAACTATCTAAACTCCAGCATAATTTGGAGAACCTTGAACATCTTATATGGAGAGAAATATATAATAATCCCTTCGTATAGCCTTTTTGAGCCCAATTATGGTTTGTATAGTAGATCATTTGAACTGAACTCCAGGACAATTTGGAGAGACGTGAACGACTGGTATGAATGGAAATGAATGATAGATAACTATTACACTCTTCTTGAACATTGTTGGACATGTTTCATGTATGTAGGTCCTATGCTCAGTTGTCATAATGACACAGTCCATGATCAACATTCCAGGAAAGTTTAGACGACCTAGAACATCCCGAAACATATGTATATTCTCATTTGTATACTTTTCATGTACCATTTGTGTTAAAAACAAACTAAAAACCATTAAACCGTTTGTAAAAAAAAAAACAAATACAATTTCAATATCATAAAGAAAAGAAGCCTCAAAGCTACCTAGTTTCAGCCAAGAAAAGATGGGGGAGAGGTTGAAGAAAAGTTCATGTATACAAAATTTAGAACTACCATTCCCCTCGATTTAAGTGATAGTTTCAGCTGGAGGCATCATTGAGATATAGTGTTTTCAAAATAAAAAGTCCGTGCTGCCCTATTAAGGAACTAGCAGGCCAAGTAACATTGCCAAAACCATCCAGCTTTATAAAGTTTTGTCAAAGTTTTATGAAAGCCACTATAAATCAATTCGATTTTATTATGGGAGCAAGAGGTGCCAACAGGTTTCAAATTTTAGTCAGGTTTATAAGAACCTATACAGCTTCTTTACAACAATCTTAAAACTTTGACTTATAAAATTCCTTTTACTCCTATTAAAGGTTTTATTTTAACTTTATAAACTCATAAAATGCTGTTTTGAAATGCCGTTTTAAGTCTCATTCATATTATCTTATTATGGTCAGTTGAAAAAGCATTTTAAGGCCTCCAGTAAATGCATTACACGGCTAATTGGCATTGAGGAAAACTAACAAATGACCAGATAGTTTTATAGTAGCAATTGCTAAGATAAATTGGCTTTTTGGCAAAACTGTGATTTCTTCCAATCGCCATATTGCCATATTTAAATAATTGAAAATGTGGAAAAATAAATACACCAAATCTAGACAAAATAGTCAAAAGGACGAAAGTAACATTTGTAAACAATGACTTCTAGCGTATTTTTCTGGGATCTGCTTGCTCCCACAAACAAAATAGCACCAGAAACAGGTACAAGGAGTTAGTACCTTCCCGTCAGTAGTGGATATAGATGTTAGCATACTGTCATTTCCAGGAAATTTACGTTTTAAGTCATTGTTTACAATTGTTACTTTCGACCTTTTGACGATTTTGTCTAGAAATATTAAATGTAATACAATTGAACTGTAGATTTGAGACCAACTTCGGTATTCTTTTAGATAATCTTATTGAATTCCATCAATTTTCAGGAGTTTCATGATTAATTTATCAAATATATTTCTTTCAATTTTGCAGGCGCATTAGTTTTCAGCTCTTATCGTGCCAATATTCACCATAAAATTAAATGCGCATATGAATTGGAGCATGATACGCTATAAAAAACTCAATTTGTTTTGGATATTTTGCTATCAAACATAATTTCCCGCAACACTAGAACTTTTTTCGTCATTATTTACTGTTGATTAAATCAGAAGAGCAGAGAATCGAACAAAGCAGAACAACAAAAACCAACCACGATATCGCCGTGAAGTTTGACAGCTGTGGCCATTTGGCTCTATGCTGGTTTTGATGGCGGCCAATAGGTCTTATGATGGCTGTCAAGTGGTCATAACATCTTTCACTAGAGCATTTTCAAAATCTTTATGGTCTTAGAAAGGTTTTATTAATTTAATAAAAATTAATAAAAATTTATAATATTAATTTGTTTTCACAACCGTCTATAGAGTGGGCCACTTTCTACACATTTCGGCTTTAAAGGTGCGTATAGGAGGCGTTGGTGGACAAAACAGTTTTGAATGTAATTTCAGCAACAAAGCCGGGAGGAGTGCTATACGGCTGGAATAGAACTGAAATTGTTACTTGGGCAGAGCAGGTGAGACCATGCAGTACTTAAAAAAAAAATTGGGCTAAGGTGTCAAAAAAATGTGATGGAATACTTGTCCGGAACTTAATGTGGAATACTATTAATTTCATCCGGTCTTCACAATGTTCTAGTTTAATCCCGTACAATAAAGAATCATCCATTTGATTGATTAAAACATCGTTTTTGTATATGATTTGAAAGAGAAATAAGGTGGATTACTTATTTTCGATACAGTCTGTTCTCATTCTAGGAAACGCTGTCATTCAGATCCATCACTTATAAATTCACCAGTTATATGTACTTGTTGAATACTTTTCAATTCTTGATCAGAATTTCACACAAGGATAATGCCGGATGATCTTCCCACCTGTAGCATCCCTAGAAATTCGATAATGATTGTTTACTGGTCTGTTATCAGGTTCCGGAAAATTAGCCCGCAGGCGAACACAGCTCCGCACGTTCCACATCCTCTTCATTGTAGCCAACGCACAATCTCAATTACAGACTGCATTGAAAGTTATTTCAGGCTTTCAAAAGCCACATCAACCGTCAAGCACACAGCTCTTGTGTGCTTCTGACAAACATGACATTTACGTCGCTTTTAAAATTCATTGATGCGAAAATGAATGCAAAGAGCTGCTTTTCATACTGACAACATAAATCACCATCTATCAAATAAGCATGCCGATACTAAAAATATATCTGATTCGCTGAACTCTCCACCGAAAGTCATAAAAGTTTTCCCCCTGACGTTATTGCCTCTGATCCTTTTCAAGGAATGCCGGAGTTATGTTTGATAAGGACGAATTGAAAAATTTCGACTGAAAAACCCTCACTCTAAAATGTGGGGGGAACGTTTGTGGGGGGCGAGAGGTAAACCAGGCATTGCGTGAAAAACTCCAAAACAGTTGCGGCATTTGTTTCAAAACACCCCTAAATCATTAGTCATCAGACGGCACCTCTCGACATTTACGAAGATGCGCAACCAAAAATAAAAAGCTCCGATTTGACGAGGGGATTTGTTTGGACACGTTGCTTGATGTGTTGGCTTGAAAATGTTTGAACCGTAATTTCTCCGTAATTTAATTATTTTAGTCTAGTCTAGTCATCAGTTTTTTCGCTGATCATCATTCATCGTCAAACATGGGGCGGTTTTCCATCTGAATTGCATGTGTATGTGAGGGACATTGTTTTGCAAACACCGTTAGCGTTACGCCAAAAGAGTTTGTTTAGCTGGGTTAGTACTTTTTCGGCTTTATGCTTTCTTTCTTCTTCTTTTCTTTCGGATGACATCAACAGAAAAAAACAACGCGGACACTCATCACACACAGGGAGGAAAAGCCGACTAAACGCTAGATTTACTCAAACAGACTATCAGCCTGTCCAAGAGATTGTCTTTGTGTGTTCGATGACATACGTCATCCGGACGACAAAATCAATTTGATTGTCAAATATTATGCTGATGGACACGACACGAGGATACAGGGCCGTAGGCATTGTCCGTTTTCGTTGAGATAAGATTTGGGTCAAGCCAGATGCCGGTGCTGGTGATATTATGTATACAGAGAGCGAAGGGTAGCATAATCGTATAAAAGCGATATTAGTTTTGCGATACATACCACAGAGTGATTAAACATTAAAAGTTAGTTAGTATAAGCAGCGCCAAAAAGTTATACAGCTTCAGATGGGGGCTTTGTGTTAGAGTTGGCCTTTTCCTATAGTAGTAGCTCGCTGTAGGATGATAAGACACCAGTTTGAAGCATCCTTGAGAAGAAGCATATGTTGACACACACAGACAGAGAATGAAACAAAAAGACAATCGGTGATAGGAATCCTTTTCCGGTGGTGTCGAAGAAAAGGATTGAATTTCAAGATTTTCCATTTGCATTTCACGCTAGGAAGGTCAGTTTCAGCATTCTTCAACAATGGTAAACACTTATTCAAATACGATTCAAATGAACCGTCTCATCCATCCATCGTGTGATCCCATACACGTGCCATCCATTTCACTCGGTACATCCGATTCGTCGACACCGCTGTTGATGCGCCATTATCACTCCGGTCAAGGGCTTTCGCACCCCAGTCAGCGCCGGCGGAGAAAAGAGGTAGATACATCGCGCGGACATCACGGAAATTGACGATAAACGATTAAACAATCGAAAACCAATATCATTGAGCTATCAGCATCAATTTCACGTCCGACTGGGTCTCGCTACCCTACTAGTGCGATGCAAGGGAAGCGAGCGGGGCTGTGTGAAGTCTACATACTCATTCCACTCGTATTATATGGGTATTTGACTGATGATGATTATAAAATGACTAAAATATTTACCTGCACTTAGTATTCAGAAAGCACCACAGAAAAGTGCCAATTATTATGTTCGTGCCAACAAATAATGTGATCAGCATTAAAAATTAGAATGGTAATAAAAGATGAGAAGATTCGGCATACTAGACTGAAATCTATCAGAAGCAACAGTTACAGTATATGTGCAAT
This sequence comes from Aedes japonicus, assembly GCA_034211315.2. Taxonomy (NCBI): domain Eukaryota; kingdom Metazoa; phylum Arthropoda; class Insecta; order Diptera; family Culicidae; genus Aedes; species Aedes japonicus. The sequence goes on along the minus strand of JASCZW010009363.1, from coordinate 5,745 downwards.
TAAATACAGTAGATTTCCGCCAAATATGGACACCGGTTATTCGAGCGTCATATGTCTTTAATTCTTGTTGATTTTCCATAAAAACAGAAATGAGCAATGGATAAATAAATATCCATTGCTCATTTTACTGTTTTTATGGGAAAATCTAACAAAATTAAAAGACATATGCGAATAGTTTAGTGCTCAAATTACATAATTTGGCGGAAATACTGCCATATTTAATTGCACATATACTAATAGCTGTTGCTTTATTTGACAGATTTACCGGTCACAATTAGATTATCCGAAGATCTTTTCTCATCTTTTATTGCTCATTCCTAATTTTTTAATGCTGATCACACATTATTTGTTGGCACAGGCCTTAATAATTTAATGGCACTTTTTTCATTTTTTATTGCTCAAATCTCTCTTTTAATTGATGATTAATTATGCTGCCATTATAAAATAGTCGCTCCAGAGTGCTTGAATGGTTGAAAACGGATACCGCACAAACCAGTTGAACTTAACATGGGAATTATTATGGGAATAAACCTTTTCATTCACTGGCAACTAGCCCTTTCCAAAACTTTTCTTTAAAAAGTTCTTCAATCATGCTTATAGAAAATTTCCGTACATACAACTTTGTCTGAGATTGTTTGTAAGAGACACGACGAATGAAATTCTCATTTATTGATTAAGAGATTGAAAAACTTCGACCTTGACTAAGCAGCTGGCTAGTCTGCAAGACTGTACAGTGTGGGAATTCGTTGAAACTCATACATAGTTCTACATTATTCCCAAAAAGTGCAAAAGTGATTTGACTCCGTTTTGTAAAAAGTTAGTTAAAACTTTCTAGAATAATCCATCAGAAAGTTGAACAAATATGGGCATATATACATGATTTTTTAATAATATGCCATGAACAACGCTTTTGTTTACATTATGTGACTTACGTCCTTTTGAAAAAGTACTCGAGAATTGTATACTATTTCTGTTTCTCTCACAGGAATGTTACTCAGTTTTCGTAAAAAGTTGATCTACTCAATTTTATGAGTAGATCAACTTTTTACGAAAATTGAGTAAAATTTCATGACAGAAAAAGAGATAGTATACAATTGTACTCGAAAATTGAGCAGAATAAAACGGGAGTGTAATGCTGTTGTTATTTTGTGGAACTGTCATTTTCGGGAAAGGAAGCTACCATAAACACGGTTTTAAAGTTGAGTTGGGTTAGCTTGGTTTCATCGGCTCAGTAAAATGGCCAGTGGAAAATATTTAGGTGAGTCGGAACAAACAGTGATCCGTCAAGTCAAAAATCTCGGCAGGAGTAACCATAATACACTGATAGGCAAAAAGAGGCACTTGTCTACCTCATTATTTTTTCGAATTTCACTCATATATTTAGTTCAGGGGGTGCGACTCTTTCTCAGATGCAGGATTTTTTTTGTTTTGCTTTTGTGCGATGTGCGCACGCTTAGTAGATAGAAAGAAGATTTTAAAGATTTACCGCAGAAAGATGCAGCACGATGCAATTTGATGGATTAAGATTCACAAGCTGCTACAAGATTTTTTAAAGATTGATTCGCTAGCGTGGGATTTGTCGATCATCTTAAATCTGGATTTAGATGTGTCGCACCCCCAGATTTAGTTCAAATTTACGTAAACATGCTGTAGCTTCTTTTGATATCTTATGTACAATATTCTTTAAGAGTTTCATTTATTAAATACTGAAAAAAAAAACGAGATTTACTTAAAAAAAAAGAAATTCAATTTGTATTGAAAAAAAGTCAGACAAAACAAATGCCCACTTTTAAAATCGATAAAGGGTAATTTGCCAATTATTGCACGCAACCCAATTATTTCACACTTCAGTGTTTTTGTAATAATTCTTCGGGAATCAGGGGCCGTATTTTGGATCTCGAAACGAACGACTTTTTGTACGAACGCTTGTGAGAAAAAGTTCTTCTTTTCGGGATCCAAAATACGGCCCCAGGTTTAAATTTCTAGCTGTACATTGATTTCCACTGCATAATTCAGTTCTGCACCCAATTTAAAGGTATTTCACGTAAAATAAAATTATGTTTTAATATACTAAGGATATTTTCTCACATGTGTCTCAAGTTCGCCTTCAACTGACGATTTTCTTATCAGAATTCATTAGAAAGTTCATTTCCAAAATAAGCTTATAAAAGATGTTAGAAGCAAATACACGTGTTCTTTGCATTTATTTAATAGCTTGAAATTTACTCTTCTCAACACGTTAATTGACGTGGGTTCATTTATTAAAAAAGCCAGACTAATTTTAAAATTCAACATTTGCGATAACGTCCGATGCCCCGTTTCCATAAAAAAAACTCCAACAATTTTACGGAAGTTTCTCTTCAACGCGCGGCCGTTGCCTTGCAATCTAAGGCAATGACATTGGGTCAGGCATCCAGGACCTTCGGAATGCCTAAATCTACGATTAAGTTTCGATTAAGCGAAAAATGGACGGTAAAATTTCGTCGAGGTCCACAAATAATGTTCACAGCTGAAGGAGAGTTAAAGCTTGGGTACAAATTGGGTACAACAGATGGAGCGTCGAGGTTTCCCATCTACGAAACATGCCCTGATTCCCAGGGGCAAAGTCTTCCTTGGTAAGAAACCCTCGTGAATTGATGTTCAAGAATAACACGCCAGGTAAATACAATCAGGACAGCCATAACCATTGCATAAAACTAATCAAAAATTGCTTTTCTTAGGTCCCAAATGGTTGCGGTAGCTTACCATTAGAACTCCGGAGAACCTTACTATGTCTAGCGCAACCGTTTGAAAATCCACCAATACTTGAAGGACAACAATCTAGAACATGTTCTCAACGACCCGCGTCGTGTTCTTAACTGCGTTTCTTTTTGATCCTGTCACGTTGCATCCAAAGGAAATCGCAATGTCCATTTGGTACAGAAGGCAGATTTCAAGAAGAATGTGACAGTACTTTTTACGTTCGATGCGAAAGGCTACATGTTCCCACCTGATTTTACCAATATTACCTTATAAGCGACTGTCCAAACAGGTTTTGCTGAGTTTTGATCCAGATTGGGGTGTTGGAAAATCTGAGAAAGGATGGATGGACAGTGAAAACTTTATGGCGCACATACAAAATATCTTGCATCCTGCTCTGGTAACATGAAATGTTCCATTACCCGTGATATATTTTGTAGATGGACACTCATCCCATACAGGAGTTGAAGCTGACGATTCTCTCACAATATGACTCGGAAAACTCTGGGATTACGTCTGCCACATTTAACGTATATGATCCATGATCGCATGGATCAGATACGTTAAATGTGCCAGCTTTAAGATGTCGACGCAAATGAGGATAATGTTGTTGGAAATGGATTCGAACAAGGTCAAAAATCAGTCGCCTACCCTGTTAAACAATCGGAAGAAGCTGCTCACGTAATCGACGATCTTGCATTCAACTCAAGCCTTCAACAGTATGAGAACGAAGAGTACGCTATGGAACTCGATGAAGAAGGAGATGGTGATATACCTGTTCGTGAAAAATTGGGAGATCCAGACGATGTAACCCACGGCTCACAACGACAATCTTCGGAGGAACGCGATGAGTGGAATGAACTCAAATCACCTGTTAATGCGAACAACAAGGAGAATGTGCTGAAAGAAGCAGTGAACACTGAAAAGCCGGACCGCAGGATCAGAAGTCAATCATTCTTCAAAATTCCTCTAACACCAAGACGTAAAAATTTTCAGCGAAACCACTCTAAGAAACACCACTTTGTTCTGACGTCGGCGGAGCGCCTTAAGGAGATTGAAGAGAAGGAAAAAAAAATACACCAAGATTTGCAGAAGGAACAAAATATGAAAGTGCGATCTATGAAGAAAGAATTGAAGGAACAGGAGAAGCAACATCGAATGAAGATTAGAGAAGAGAAAGCCAAAAAACGTGATTTGAAATGCCAAATAAAGGAGGAATCAAAAAAGGTAACCCTGAAGATGGGAAGGCTCAATGTTATAAAGCCTCCGATGGCCAAAAATACTCTGAAGAAATTTGCTAGTGAGAATATCGTGTATGATGTACTTCACGCTGGGTGTTTTTATTATATTCTATGAAATAAAGACTATTTTGAACCTTACTTATTTACTGAATGAAAACAAGAATAAACTGAAAGAGGGAGTGGACATTTCATAAACAACTTATTGGCTTACGGCGCAGCCGTACGGCGTTAAAGTAAAGTGAAGTTGTGATAACAGTGCTAGGCGGTTATACTAATAAATTCCCACCAAGTGTGACCGGAGAAGCAGCCGCTACAAGATAGAGCAGCCGCATCTGCATCTCTTTGTGATAGTCAAAGCGAAGGTACGACCTCGAGGTCGCCGCCGCTGCTAGCTTTACCAACACTTGACGACCGAACCATCCGGTAAGTGAATCTTTTTCCTTTTTTAATAAAGCGTAAAAGTGATACTCATTTCCATGTAAAAAAAAAGCAATGGAAAGACACTACAAGGCCATAGGCCTCCCAGACAGTGCTTTATTTGAATAGAGTCATACTACAAGATAGGTGTTTCTTGAAGAGTTAGTGCTACATTTGAATAGTGCACACTACAAGATGGTGTATATTCAACTTTTTCGTGTGGAAAACTACAAGGCCAAACACATTCCCTGTCAGGCTAAGTTATGAAATAGGCCACACTGCAAAGCTAAGCACTGGCCATTTTAATCAACAGTCAGAATCAGAATGCAATCCAGATCGGCTGAAAGAATACTCACCGTACCCTTAAGCAATATTCCATTGTGGCTCTTTGTCGTGGGCAGATGCAATATGGAAAACTTGGGTTAAGTGTGTGCAGGCACCCCTGCTCCGTGCAGCACAGTCAGCAAGCTGAAACCAACAGCAAACATACCTGAATGCTGTCTCAGCAGAACAGTACTTCAACATCAGTCCGACAACAGTGCAGCCTGTCAGCCCCGTCAAGCATTTGCTGGCTATTTGGCCCGGTCCCATCAAGGCATTGATGCAAATGTGCGGCTGCTGTCCAGTGGGCTGGCACACGAAAAAACAACGCAGCCAAAACACTTTGTGTCACGGCCAACAGGCCCCGTGTACACCGCCCAGCCTGCTCGTGAAAGGCGGCAGCGCGGCCTGTCTTGCAGCATCTCAAGTGCTGCAGAGGCCAAAACATTACCATTTGCCTGCCAGGCGAGCAAAGTATCCGCTGAAATACCAGCACCTTGCTCATAATAAAGGCCGCCGCCAGCCACCAGCCAGCTGGTTTTTTTTTATTATGAAAAAAAAAGAAGAAGAAGAAAAAATAAAAAAAATGGTGAAGAAGAAAAAATCTTTGAAGAAGAATAAATCATTTTATTTTTTGTGTAATCATGCATAAGTAAATCATGGCGGCGCATTATGTAAAAAGCTGTATCAGCTGCCGCATTTGTGTGTGAAGAAGAAGAAGCAATCTTTTTTTATTTTTTTGATATATATAACATATCTGTAAAAAAAAAAAAAAAAAAAAAATAAAAAAAAAATGAAAAAAAAAAAAAAAAAAAAAAAAAAAAAAAAAAAAAAAAAAAAAAAGAAGAAAATAAGAAAAAATCAAAAAAAAAAAAAAAAAAAGAAGAAAAAAAAAAAAAAAAAAAAAATTTTGCATGTAGCAGATGCCGCATATCAAGAAGAAGAAGAAGAAGAAGAAGAAGAAGAAAAAAAAAAAAAAAAAAAATCAAAAAAAAAAAAATGTGAGAAGGAAGAAGAAGAAGGAGTT
>JASCZW010009362.1:0-43025 GCA_034211315.2 Aedes japonicus | reverse complement strand
CCAAAACAATCCAGCTTTATTAAGTTTTATTAAAATTTTACGAAAGCCACTAGAAATCTATTTGGTTATATTATGGCACCAAGTGGTGTCAGAAGGTTTTATAATTTAGTCAGGTTTATCAGAATCTACGCAGGTTGTTAACAACGATCTAAAAATTTTGTTTTCCCAATTTCCTTTATTCCTCTACTCTTATAAAAGGTTTTATTCGACTTTATCAACTCCTGAAATGATGTTTTAAAACGCCGTTTTAGGACCAATCCGTGTTATCTTATTATGGTCAGTTAAAAAAAAAACATTTTTAAAACATTTTGCTTCCAGTAGATGCATTAAACGGCAAATTGGCATCAGGGGCAGTCAGGGCAAAACGGCAGAGAACATGACCAAGTAGTCATTGCAAAGATAAATTGGCTGTTTGGCAAAACCGAAGATTCGTAAAGCAATATCTTTGAGCAAGTAAACCACTATCCCATTTTTTGAGTGGCTCCAACAGCATCTTACTATTGGTAGAAATCGAACCAAATTGGCTCTTATGTGTTAATAAAATGAACTTTGTTTTCCTAACGAAAAGCCACCAGCACTTTTTGTGAGTGGATCCTAAAATTATGGACACTTAGATTTTTTGACAGAAATCTGTAAAATTTAACCGAATTCTGTAAAATTTAACCGAAAATTTATAAGTTTCCATAATTTTGTTTACAGATAACTCTGAAATTCCCCCAAAATCCGTTAAATCGGATTACCGAACGTTCAGATGTTGAGAATTCGGTCAAATTTTACAGATTTCTGTAGAAAATCTAAGTGTATACTGTAGGTTTCAATCTCTTCAAATCGGATTTCCAGTATTACGAAAAATCACCTTGTTTTTCTAATGAGAACCACTATCACAATTTGTGAACGGCCCAATGGCATCGTTACATAAGTATCCGTAAGCATTAGGCTATTGCCCGATAACAACTCTTTAGCAGCATTAATGTTGCTTAGCCTTCTCTAGGTGTCAGGATCAATATGTTCCGAAATGTCTTTTTCAAAATGCATTAACTTTCATATATTAGCATGTAGACGTTTGAGATTTTGTAAATTATAAGAAGTTAGGTTATTGCTCCTTCTTCTTCTTTTGAGCATTTCAAGCTTATTGCTTTCACAATTCGCTTATTGCTGGCTCTCAACATAGTGTTCTAAATGTACTTCCACAGTTATGAACTGAGAATTTTCGATGCCAAGCACCATTTTTACATCAAGGGTGTCCACAGTTAAATTGCATCACTTTAAACTCGTCCTTAAAAACAAGTCTCTCAACCAATTTTCATGAATTATTCAGGGAGTAAAACCAATGTATAAACTTGGTTTATGTATTTTTATTTCACTGTATTTCTTTCCAAAATCCAAAAGCCGGAATTTTCTTCTTAATACCACGCCTAAGATTACAAAAACGCTTGAACCGAAATTTTTTCCGCTTTCAACCATGACTTCAACGTTTCCTGTTCTGTAGTGACAACTTCAGGCCAATATTTTTCAATTGGCCACAACTCTGGAGAGTTTGGGGAATTAAGATCCTTCGGCACGAAATTGACACCATTCGTCTCGTACCACTTCAGAACATCCTTGGAGTAGTGACAAGAGGCTAGGTCTACCCAAAAAATTGTAGGGACGTTGTGTGTTTTGAGAAACGGAAGTAGTTGTTTTTTCAAGCATTCATTAATGTATACTTGACCATTTACAGTTGAAGCTGTCACGAAAGGCTTGCTCCGTTCACCACACGAACAAACCCCTGTCAAATCATAAATTTCTTAACGAACTTTGACACTTGCTGTTCTTTTCACTCCAATTTCAAAACTACGGAACATTTCACAATAAAATTCACGCAGTGTGAACAATGCACGCTGAGGTCATTTCACTCAAAATTTCGTTGAAATCATCTTAAAACGCGAACTGTTACAGCTTAATGAAAGTGATGCAATTTAACTGTGGACACCCTTTAAGTATGGCAAGTACAATCACAACTAGAAAATGAGAATAAAACGTAGTGTTTTCCAATTAATTCCAACTACCTTTGTAGCTTATCTTCAAAAGATATTGCTATTTATATTGATATTGATATTGATATATTGATATTGATGTCTTATTGATATTGATATCTTCAAAAGATACTGCTTAACATCCCGTAATTTCTCTGCAAGACTTACCTCAAGTTCTCTGCAGAACTGCCCTGATTTACTCTGAAGAACTTCTCTGAAATTCTTAGCATAACTTCCCTGAACTTCGCTGCAGAATTTCTCTGAAAAGTGCTGCAAAAATTCTTTGAAGTTCTCCGTAGAACCTCCCTGAACTTCTCTGCAGAACTTACCTGAAGTTCTTTGCAGAACTTACCTAAACTTCTCTGTAGAACTTTTCAGAAGTTCTCTGAAGAACTTCCCTGATGTTCATTGCAGATCTTCCCTGATTTTTTTTGCAGAATTCCCCTGAAGTTCTCTGGAAAACTTCCCTGAAGTTTTCTCCAGGACATCACTGAAGTCTTTTGGTGGAAATCCTAAAACCTCAAGTTCTCTACAGCACTTTTCTGATTTTCTCTGAACAATTTCACTGAAATTCTCGGTAGAACTTCCCTGAGCTTCGCTGCAGAATTTCTCTGAAGTGCGCTGTAGAAATTCCCTGAGGTTCTGTGCAGAACTTCCCTGAACTTCGCTGCAGAACGTCCATGTAGTTCTTTGCAGAACTTCCCTTAAGATCTCTACAGAACCTCACTAAAATTGTCTGCAGAACTTTTCTGAAGTGCACTGCAAAAATTCCCTGAAGTTCTCTTCAGAGCTTCCCTGAACTTCTCTGCAGAAGTTTCCTGAAGTTTACTGCAGAACTTCCCGTAAGTTTGCTGCAGAATTTACCGAAAGTTTTCAGCAAAAAATCCCTGAAATTCCCTGCAAAACTTCCATGAAAATTTCTGCAGAACTTCCCCGAAGTTCTCTGCAGATCTTTTTTGAAGCTTTTTGCAGAACTTCCTACATTTCTCTTCAGAACTTCCATGATATTCTCTCAAGAACTTTCCTGAAGTTTCCTGCCGAACTTACCTGAAGTTCTCTACAGAATTTGCCTGAAGTTCTCTGGATAACTTTCCTGAGATTCTCTTCAAAAATTCATCTGCAGAACTTCCCTAAAGTTCCCTGCAGAACGTCCCTTAAGTTCTCTTAAGCACTCCTCTAAAGTTTTCTTCAGAACTTTCCTGAAGTTCTCAGCAGCACTTCCCTGAAGTTCTCTGAAAAACGTCCTGTAAGTTTACTGCAACAATTCCCTGACATTCTCTGAAAAACTTCCATGAAGTTCTGTGCCAAACTTCCTTGAAGGTCTCTGCAAAACTTCCCTAAAGTTCTCTGCAGAACTTCGTAGAGAATCTCTGCAGAACTTCTCTGAAGTCCTCTGCAGCACTTCTTTGAAGTTCTCTGAAGAACGTCCTGGAATTTCTCTGAAAAATTTCCCTGAAGTTCTTTGCAGATTTTCCATGAAATTCTCTGAATAACTTCCATGAAGTTTTCTAAAGAACTTCCATGAAGTTCTCTGAAGAACTTCCATGAAGTTCTCTAAAGAACTTTCATAAAGTTCGCCGAAGAACTTCCATGAAATTATCTGAAGAAATTCCCTGAAGTTCTCTGAAAAACATTCCTGGAGTTCTCTGCAGAACTTCGTAGAAACTCTCTGCAGAACTTCGTAGAAGCTCTCTGCAGAACTTCTCTGAAATCCTTTGCAGCACTACTTTGAAGTTCTCTGAAGAACGTCCTGGAATTTCTCTGAAAATTTTCCTGAAGTTCTTTGCAGAACTTCCATGAAATTCTCTGAATAACTTCCATGAAGTTTTCTGAAGAACTTCCATGAAGTTTTCTCTAAAGAACTTTCATAAAGTTTGCCGAACTTCCATGAAATTATCTGAAAAACTTCCCTGACGTTCTCTGAAGAACATTCCTGGAGTTCTCTGAAGGACTTCCCTGAAGTTCTCTGAAGAACTTCCCTGAAGTTCTCTGAAAAATTTCCCTGAAGTTCTTTGAAGAACTTCCCTGAAATTTTCTGCAAAACTTCCCTGAAGTTCTCGGCAAAACTTCCCTGAAGTTCGCTGCAAAACTTCCCTGACATTCTCTGAAAAAAAATTCCTTAAACCTCCCTGAAGTTCTCTGCAGGACTTCACTGAAGTTCTCTGAAGAACTTCCCTAAGGTTCTCGCAGAACTTCCCTAAAGTTGGCTGCAAAACTTGCCAGAAATTCTTTTAAAAAAAATTCTAAAATACTCTGCAGAACTTTCTAGAAGTTTTCTGAAGAACGTTACTGAAAATTTGCCTGTAATTCTCTGCGGAACTTCCATGAAATTCTCCGAAGAACTTACTTGAAAATCTCATGAGAGCTGAAGATCCATAAAGATCTAAGAAGAACTTCCATGAAGTCCTATGAAAAATAAACATGAACTCCTTAGAAGAACTTTCCTGAAGTTAACAGCAGAACTTTCCTGAAACTCGCTGCAGAACTCCACTAAAGTTCTCTAAAGAACGTTTTTGAAGTTGTCTTTTTTTCCAAATTTCCATGAATTTCTCTGTGGATCTTCAATGAAGTTCTCTGAAGAACTTCCCTGAAGTTCTCTGAAGAACTCCCATGAAGTCCTCTGGAGAACTTCCATAGAGTTCTCTGAAGAACTTCCATGAGATTCTTTGAAAAACCTATGTGAAGTTTTCTAAAAAACGTACATGAACTTCTCAGAATAACTTCCTTGCAACTCTTTGCGGAGCTTCCATGAAATTCTTTAAAGAACTTCCATGACATTCTCTGAAGAACGTCCTTGAAGTTCTTTGCAGAACTTTCTAGAATTTTGCTGCGGAAATTTCCATGAAATTCTCTGAAGAACTATTATGGAGTACTCTGAAGAACTTCCATAAAGTATTCTAAATAACTTCCATGAAGTTCTCTGAAGAACTTCCATGAAGTTCTCTGAAGAACTTCCATGAAGTTCTCTGAAAAACTTCCATGAAGTTCTCTGACGAACTTCCATGAAGTTCTCTGAAGAACTTCTCTGAAGTCCTGTGAGCACTTTCAGAATTTCTCTGAAACATTTCCCTGAAGTTCTTTGCAGAACTTCCATGAAATTCTCTGAATAACTTCCATGAAGTTTTCTGAAGAACTTCCAAGAAGTTTCCTGAAGAACTTTCATGAAGTTCTTTGAAGAACTTCCATAAAGTTCTCTAAAGAGCTTTCATAAAGTTCTCTGAAGAACTTCCATGAAATTATCTGAAGAACTTCCCTGAAGTTCTCTGAAGAACATTCCTGAAGTTCTCTGAAGGACTTCCCTGAAGTTTTCTGTAGAATTTCCCTGAAGTTCTCTGAAGAACTTCCCTGAAATTTTCTGCAGAAATTCCCTGAAGTACTCTGCAAAACTTCCCTGAAATTCTCTTTAAAAAAATGCGTGAAGTTTTCTGCTGAATTACCCTGCAGAACCTCCCTGAAGTTCTCTGCAGGACTTCACTGAAGTTCTCTAAAGAACTTTCCTAAAGTTCTCGCAGAACTTCGCTGAAGATTGTTGCAAAACTTGCCTAAAATTCTCTATGAAATTTCTCTGAAATACTCTGCAGAACTTTCTTGAAGTTCTCTGAAGAACGTCCCTGAAGATTTGCCTGAAATTCTCGGCAGAACTTACATTAAATTCTCTGCAGAACTTCCATGAAATTCTCCGAAGAACTTCCATGAAGTCCTCTGAAAAACATGTATGAACTTCTAAGAAGAACTTTCGCTGCAGAACTCCTTTGAAGTTCTCTGAAGAACGTTCCTGAAGTTTGTTTTTTCAAAATATCCCTGAATTTCTCTGAAGAACTTCCATAAAGTTCTCTGAAGAACTTCAATGAAGTTCTCTGAAGAATTTCTCTGGAGATCTCTGAAGAACTTCCCCGAAATTCTCTGAAGATCATTCCTGAAGTTCTCTGAAGAATTTACCCGAAGTTTTGTGAATAATTTCTCTGAAGGACCGAAGTTGTGAGAAGAACGTACCAAAAATAACCATATTGGGGTAATCAGCCAGTTATGTGCATTACCGATAAACATTCATTACATACACAGATAAAAAAAACATTGAATTGTAGGCGTTATTCAATGCACATAAGGGGAATGTTAGATTTGGCGGAACAAAATGGGATATTACATGTATTTTTAAGCCAGATAACGCATGAATCTAGCCTGTTGTATGAAAGATTGAAAACATTGTTGTATGGCGCATGCAAGATTGCAAACGATTTCGATGTTTGTTTCCTCCTCTGCCTTGGAATGAAACGAGAGAAAATTTTACGCGCATTTCAGGCAGATCAGCGCCACGCAGTGAAATGATTCTGACCTATGAAGTCGATCGGCTGGAATACCATGGTTACTCGAATTAAATTCCTGAAAATATATCCAAGTACAGATATTACAAAATGTACAAATGAGCCCAAGCGCCACGTAGCGAAAGAATTCAGATCTAATGTGTACACCATTCGAAAAGCCCTGACCCCTTCGAATATCTTTTTCGAAGATGCCATTTTGCTATATGTCAATAATTTTACAGTAAGTTTAAATGCACACTAGCGTTACAGTGTGAGATAATTCTGAACTCTTGAGTCCAGCGTCTGCGAGGTTATAATTTAACAACATACTTTCCTGAAAACAATAGATTTGAATACAATCTATATCTCAAAATGTTTTGGAAATGCGTGATCTTCCCTACATGCAAGCGATTTACGAATTCCTTTGTTTGCATGACCTAAGAGTGCAACTTCATCATCCCTCTGCCTTCCACTCTAGTAAATTCCCTGAAATTGTGTCCCAGTTATATTATCCTTTTGTTTCCGTGCTACTTGTTCCTACCCAGCTTAGTTCCTGAAAGGTATTACACAGACCGACGATTTGGTAGACGTCGCAACCATGAGCAGCAACTGATACCTGAAATAAGTTACCTGCCTAGCCCCTTCTAAACGCTAATTTGACCCATTTACCTCGAGCTAGCCACGAGTAATTGGCACCCCACTTTACTATGATCGAAAAATAAAACAATGTTAATTACAATATTGAGTATCGGCTCCGCATAGTGTTGAACACGCCTGAGCCTCAAAAATAAACGAACTGATAAAAAATATTGAACTCAAAATACAGGTAATACTGGTTCTGGTGAAGTCAGATCGACACACTTTCTTCTGCAAATTTGTTTGCTAAAGTCTAAGGAACTTGCTTCTGGAGCATGTACATTTAAGCTGAGGAAGTTATTCAAGTGGTTCTCAAAAAATATCAAAATTTCAATGTTTGATGCCAATTTGTGAAGAAAAATGCAATTTGCCGGAGGTCAAAAACGATTTTCATTGTGGAGCTCTGGGTCTAAAAATCTCTGTTGACCAGTGTTATTGATCTTAAATCCTACAACATTAATCTGAGCCTATCTGTTTCATAACCCCTTTCTCAGGCTTCCAATAGAGATCGGCTGTGAGCTCTACCATAACCGCATCATAGTAAAAGGGTGAAAGGACCGAATGGTTGCAAGGTTTTGCCTTTCGCCTCCGATTTTTTTTCTCCTCTTACCCATTCCCGTTAAATTATGATCAATATTATACGCCACTTGTGATACTTTCAACTTCAACCAAGCTCAGGTAGGTCGAAGTCAAGTAAACCTTTTTCCCCTGCTTTCTGAGACAGAGTTTTCCTACAAGGTGCAAAACCGGAAAAAAACCATGACGCAGAAAACGGGAACATGTTGTGAAAATGGGATTCTCCCATAAAATGTCCGGAATGGCAAAGATTATGATGACTTTTGGTAAAATCAAACGCGAAGGAGGATTTTCTTTGCAGTTCTGCTTCGGTCCACAAGAAGAGAAGAGCATAGTGAGGCATTCGGGAAACTCGGCCAACTGGAAAGTCTTATGACACTAATGATCTGCCGAAGGTGAACGCGGGCAGCCCAGCTGTTGCTCTAATGGCCTATAACCTCTCTGCTGTGGGAAATTGGGTGCAGATTCAATCTGGAACAGGTAGAGCAGAAGATTTATATTCATGAAAAATCAATTTAGGGCAGTGATATTGATTTTTCTTTTCGTTGCAGGTGAGCCCCAAACCGACGGAATGGAGCAGTTCCTTTCGCATATCAGCGGAAACTTTCTTAAGCATCCGTTGACCATTAAGCGGCGAAAATTTATCGCACCCAAATGAAGCGTAATTGCCTGGCACCGACGAGCAGCTGCGAACCGGCGAAACCTCAAATTTCAGACATCCTTTATGCAAACAAAAATCTCTTCAAGCATCATTTACCATTTCACCGGAAGGTGGGGAAACACCTTCACACCAGATGGTTACAATTTACCGCACTCTTTCCGAGCTGAACGCTGGTTTTAATTTTTCATCTCAACCACGTGACATTGTTGTGTTGTTTTTTTGTGCGGGTGCACCTTGGAAAGTACGGGGAAATTTATTGCTCTAATTAATTTCATTACCTCAAAGCTTCCCGGCCCGGGTGGGCCCGGAGCAACGATGGCGACGACGACGACGACGACGACGAGCTGGCAAATTGCTGCACCAATTCCTCGCTTCTAACCGAGGGGTGATTTTTTGCTGCTTGCTATTGTTGCAGTTTCCGAAATTTCCCTCTTCTACTGCCGCTATGCCATGCCAATGAGCGGGGAGCACCTTTCGGAGTTGCCATGGCACCGAAATGGGCGGGGGTGGAGTTTGTTTTAAAATTTATGATCTAGTTGAATTTGATGAATTGCATGTCGCATGTGTTGTCATAAAACAAATTACATTAAACGATTCGGTTTGCTTGCTCAATTCAATGGTGTGTCGGTTAATGCGCGTGTGGTGCAATTGGGGATTAATTTGGCAATGAATGATGAGGAATTAATTCGTAGCTGAAGTGTAGGCTGCTTGGATGTAGTTTGTTGCTGGTTGATTCAAACGATGAAAACCGAGAGTTTTAACCAAAAACTAATGCGACAAACCACATTGGACATCTAATTTTTAGGTAAGGAAAACTCTAAATTCTAAGGGGACACATACAGTTAACGAGAAAAAAAACCTCATTTTTTAAAGAAATAAATTCGAGGGGCAGTTTTTACTCAAACCAATTATAAATGTATCCCTGTAGTATACAAACATATTTTTCTCAATTTTTTTTCCACAAAATGGCGGAAGTGCGGAACTGTTTTTACTTTATACGACTTGGTTAGAGTGCGTTGAAAAAGTTGTTGTATTTTGCTTGTGCCGGCTATCCTGGTCGCAGTTCTGATCTGAAACCTACTAACCCAAACAAAGTACATTAATTACATATACAGTTGGTAGATGAATTGAAAAAAAATTTAAAAAAAATGCACTTTTGGCGTAAATTTTTTGAAAAAATTCAAATTATTTCCGCCATGTTATTGCATTTTGCATTTTTCCATATTTAATAATAAAATATTACAATAATGTTTAATTCAAATAGAAGGTAATTCTATAATTAAGTTTCAGCTTAATCGTGTAATTAGTATTAGAGTTATCACCGGCATAGGCGTAGCCAAGGGAGGGCAGAGTGGTGCCGTTGCCCTGCCCCCCCCTCTAGCTTTTGGTTTTAGTTGGAATTTTTATTATATATTTTAAATGTTTTTAGTGATTGCCGCTTTGCTTCAATTAAATAGCGCGAAGTTGTCTTGATTTTGTGACAAGATGTAGTAAAAATGTGCAAAAAGTGGACATCCATGAGATATTTTTTCAAATAATAACGACTAAAAAATGTATGACACTCTTTTCGTTTTAATCAAGAGCACAACCTAGCTAACCTAACGTATCCAGAAAAATATCTCTTACCTGGAATGGTAACTAGCATTGACTGCTTTTTCCCCCGGTAGCTGAAACTTCAAAAAGCTAAGTTCAAATCAATGTTCAGTTCTTGGCAATCAACAAACTGAATATTTAAATCAATGATATTGCTTTCGGAAGCCAAATGATACTTGATAAAGAAATATAATTCATAGTTAGAAAGTGTATAAATGGAAAATGTTTATTGAAACTATTCATTAAATCGCTGATCAATGTTTTATGTTTCACGGTACTGTAGTTTTGTGTTATTAGGAATATATATTAATTATATCCTTTAGTTTGATTCAGTATTTTAAAGCATTGTTTCCGTATCCAAGAGATTTTAATAGAGCATATGATACGATATTATCGGGGCCAAACGAGACGACTCCGAAATCAAAAGAAAAGAAACAGTAAAAGAAATCAAATCCCATTTAAGTTACTTCAGGAGTCCCCCAAGGCTCCCATTTAGGACCACTTCTTTTTATTTTATACGTCAACGACATTTCCTTTGTCCTCAAAAATCTGAAAGTGCTAATTTATGCCGACGACATGAAGCTGTACTTGGAAACAAAAAATAAAGAAGACATCAATATATTCCAGTATGAAGTTCATACATTCTACATCTGGTGTAAGAAAAGCTTATTGGAACTGAATGTAAAAAAAATGCAGTTTAATATCTTTTAGCAGAAAATTAACAACAACCAACATTGTAATTGCATTAGGAAATCAGAAAAAGTGAGGGATTTAGGAATTATCTTAGACTCTAAACTTCATTTTATAGATTAGTTACAACACTATCATACACGATATAAATAGCATGTTAGGGTTTATTAAACGCTTGCACAACTTTCAAGACCCGTACACTACTACAAACTCTCTATTGCTCTATGTGAGGCCTACTGAATATAGCAGCAGCTTCAGTGTGGTCTCTCAGTCCAGGTACATGAAGAAAGAATAGAATCAGTACAAAAGCAATTTTATTATATGCTCTTCGTGTTAGGGCTGGTATCCTACATCGTCTTCCATCATATGAAGCTCGCTGCATGTTGATTGAACATCCAAACATTGAAATAAACGACGAGAATATGATGGTTTCATTTGTAAACGATATCGTTTCGCAGCGTGTTGAATCAGCCGAACTACTTTCTAAATTAAATTTTTATGCACCAATTAGACGACTTCGAAATCGTAATTTATTTGTTCTTAACCATCATCGCACGGAATATGCTAAAAATGGACCAATAAATAGCATGATGGATTCCTATAATCAACACTGTGAAGCCATTGACGTTACAATGTCTCGGTATAAATTGAAACAGTATTTTAAGTCTCCGAGGATACAAAACTAGTTAATTTTTATATTTATGTATAGTTAAGAAAAAAGCTAATTGTCTATGTACTATGGGTACAAATGGTTGACGAAATAAAAAAAAAAAAGATTTTCGATCCAGTCATTTAATAAGTGTGTGAGAATGCGAGACAACATGCTCATCAGAGCGAAAAGTTGTTATTTCACAGAGAACCAACAGATGATGCGTGGGACTAGTATACCCAAAATATTGAGATGGTGCAGGTTTTGATCGTTCTCAAAAAGAACATTTTCTGCGCGTATTTCTGCCAACAGATAATAGCTTAGACATGAATCCACCATAAAAGAAATAATTTGGCTATAAACTCGTCCATAGTGCACACACCAACATATATTTTTACCGTTTATGTTTACACAGTTGACATATCATACCAAAGCATGCGTGAAAATATCATATTTATACAATTACATATCGTGTAGACGAAAATAAAGTTGATATCTGTTTGGTAATCCTACGGTGCAGATTCGGTTAAATTTGCACCAAAATACCATCAGCATGGTTCGTTCGACATTTTTTCTTCTTGCGTCTAGGTTCCAATGGACTTGAGCATCGTTCCTGCAGCTGCCAGGATTTGTCTCCAGAAAATTCGTAATTTTTATGATGGCCTTGAAATTTATCCGCAGGTATTTGAATTATAAAAAATGAAAAACATCTTCAGGTAACTTGTTGTGCATTTGAAAATAAAGGTTATTTGAGAATTAGTTGCTTGAGTTCCAACTTGTGGTGAACACTATAAACTAAAAAAGCAAGCATCTTTCTTTAAGTTATGCACACTGTGAAACTTTCGTCACAATATTGAAATTCAACAAATGGTTGTGATCGTGGCAGAATATTCCTGATACTTCCTGATAATTTTGCTGTTCTCAGAGCATTCTTGAAGTTTTAATCAAGTTCCTGGAGTTAGGGATTCTTAAAGCCATTTTCAGAGGTCCTAGTACTTGAAGAATTTGTTTTCTGAATCTCATATTATTTATATTATATAAACTTTGGTACATTTTAATCGATCTTTTAAGACAAGGTGTCAAGAAGCAGCTGTAATTGCACTTGTTTCATGAATAAACTTAATAGTGATAGTTTTCTACATGCAATTCGTAGAGGGATTAACATATTCTATGCGAGCTAAGCAGAGTCCACCCTTCTATGCATATTTCAACAGCGCCCTTTTTTTTCTTCTTATTTTCTTTTTTGGTCGTTCACATTTAGTTGGTCCGTGATCCTCTGTCGACAGAATAGAAAATCTTTTCTAGAGCACATTAAACTTGATAAACTAGTTGTCACGTGAATAAATTCAGTGAAGTGATTTGAGGAAAAATATATAGATATAGAAGCTTTAAAATCGGATGCTGAGAATAGGCCACATAGCCGAAACTAACATTTCCTAAATTTGATAATGCCACCTTATGACTGTGTTCAAACTATAGAATTGTCAAAGTTTTAATTTGGTATTTTATTTCTATAAGATTACTGTTCAAAATGTACCATTCCCGAGGACACATAAGCAATTTTTCTACTATTTACAGATAAAAACGACGCAAAGAAACTTGAAGTTATAATGCGGAAGTTATAAAAATATGAACCAACTTTTTTAAACAGAGATTCAAATGTTAATTAAGGTATGTGTCCCTTGAATCAGCCTAATATGCAACAATCAATTACATTTTTTACTATAACTCATAAGGTATTTGTGCTGGACACAAAATTTAACTAGCTATACACTTGCTAAGTATGTTTAATAAGCCATCTGATAGTATGTATCACGACAAGTTACACAACTCATTTTATAAAGTCAAAAACTTTCGAGGTATATGGATGTAATGTTGGTCTATGGGTACCATATTAGGTTTTATCATGGATGCAAGCTCGTCCCATTCGATAGATTTGTTATTAAATGTTGTCTATTTATGATTTGTTTTTCTAATTTAAGGCGTTTCCAGTTCTATTGGCTCTATCCAACAAACAATTTTACCAATCAAGCTATTCTTAAACTGCTAAGTCTAAGAAACACTTAAGAGTTTTTTACATATGATTTTACAAATTTTATTCCTTTAGTTTATGTTTGTCTGAAAACATTCCACCGAAACTCAGACATTTGTATTGTAAATGTTACCAATAACAACATTTTTACTATACTTTCCATACAACATAGTTGGGCCATAGTTGGAAAACTAGAAAAAAAAAATATGTTCCTAACATTGGGTATATCGTTTTCATGTTAAATCATTGTTATTTTACCTATGTGACCTGTTAGTTTATCACGTGTGCCTATTTTCTTTACATTTTGTCTGTATTATTCAGTTTATATGTTCGATTTCGACAAATTTAGATCATCAGAAATTATTATCTCTCCTCAACAAAATAGTTGTGATATATTGTCACACATTATCAACAGATTAAGATGGGTAACTGTTCCCATATTAATAACATTTTTCAAATATTCATCAATCTTTTGTTGTGAATAAGAAAAATGTTATTTTTTTCGCAATACATACATACAAATTACAAATAATAATCACAACACCATCCCACTCACACGTTAGTCTTTTAATTTCGCGTAA
Source organism: Aedes japonicus (assembly GCA_034211315.2). Taxonomy (NCBI): domain Eukaryota; kingdom Metazoa; phylum Arthropoda; class Insecta; order Diptera; family Culicidae; genus Aedes; species Aedes japonicus. The sequence goes on along the minus strand of JASCZW010009362.1, from coordinate 29,291 downwards.
GATTATTTGCTTGTTTTCGAATGATAGAGAATTAGAACAAATTAAATGATTTAATAATTTAATAAATAATCAATAAACATGTTCTCCACCATTGATAATGTTGTACATGAGGGCAAATCTCCTTTTTCTGTCATGATAGATGATGAACAAAAACACAAATGAATTTCTGCAAAGGTCTTCTGTCCTCACCAATCAGAAATAATTTCAATAAACTGCAGATAACTGTTGTGAATCTACTCAGATAATTCTTTCGGTCTCCGATAAAGTTGTTTAGCCTCTAAATTTCCTATAATAATCTCAAACTTGACGGTACTTATACTAACAATGCTACCTACCGCTAGGTAGGTTAAAACTTATTCGTTACCTTACCAGATACCAGTTACCAGATATTTTGCTAATTTTTCTTATATGTCCGGCTTTGAACGTTTTTTAGTGTAGACCAAATCAAACTCGGATCAGATGCTAAAAGTGGTATGGAAAACATGGGAACATTTGTCCTTCTACCATGACGTTCAGATAATTTAAGTTAAGTTCATTAAAATACTGCAGTCGTTCTGTCTAGCACGTATCTTATTCAATTCGTTCGTTATATGTTGATAAAAAATGTCTACGCAAACACTAAATTTTCCTCCCCCCTTTTCAAAAGATGGACACAAAAATCAATAATAAAGTTATTGAAGACGTGTTATTTTTATAGATCGACATTTTTTACTATAGATCGCAAATGCAACTGCAACTACCTCATGGTGATGAGCGAACACCTCCTTCTACTCATAATCGTTATTCCAGGCACGAGAAATACAAAACATAACAATTAGAGTATAAAGCAATATTTATTATTAAAATTATTAAAGTTTCGCAAAGTTACAATCAGTGCCATTAATTCTATTATTTTTTCTTAATTAATTTATAAATTGCCTCGTCCTGTGCATGTGTTTAACTATCAAAACCATATTGATCATTGTAATTCCGGGAAATTCTTCCCAACATCATCAACAATCACAGATTGAGAGAAGAACACTTGGACGCACCAAACATAGTAGTTTATGGGTTTACTACCAAAACGTCCGTGGGCTGCGGACCAAGATCGACGAGTTTTACTGCAATACCATGGATTGCAATTTTGACGTTATCGTTTTAATTGAGACGGGGCTCGACGACGCAATCAATTCAACGCAGCTTTTTGGGAACAATTTTAATGTATACCGATGTGACCGAAGCCAAATGAACAGCAGTAAATGTCGTTTCGGAGGGGTTCTTATTGCTGTGCATCATCGGTTTATCAGTAGCAGTGTTGAAGTGTCCAGCGGAGAAACGTTAGAACAGGTATGTGTATCGATGAAGATTGGTTCCAAACGACTTTTGCTTTGTGCCATTTATGTTCCTCCAAACAAAAGTAAGGATCTCAGTATACTGACCGGGCATAGTGATTCGATCCATGAGCTTGTCAACAGAGGCTCTGACAACGATTGTCTACTGGTATGCGGTGACTATAATCAACCTGGAGTGACCTGGAATTTTTCTGATGGCCAGATTCAACCCGTGAACTCTATATCTTCATCGAGGGCTAGCACGATCTTGATTGACGGTATGGATTTCTTCAACATGCATCAAAGAAATCTCGTGCACAACCACCTAGGACGCATTCCCGATTTGTTCTTTTGCCCAATGGATCTTCCTGTTGAAATCTCGAGTTCTGTTTCACCACTATTACCGATTGACCTTCATCACCCGCCACTGGTTGTCTGTGTACCATCTTTAGTTGATGACGATGTACCATCGCATGGTGTGAATAAGAATGTTGTGCGGGCGTTAGACTATAACAAAATTGACTTCGATGCTCTTTGGGATTTTCTTTCTGTCATTGACTGGGATGCTCTTTTTGCTGGACTAAATGCTGATGAAATGGCTGAAATGCTGTGCGCTGTACTAAATGATTGGATAGACACGAATGTTCCTTATCGTCGTCCCGCTGTTTCTCCTCCATGGAGCTCTGCTTTGCTACGAAAACTAAAACGAACACGAAATGCTTCACAACGTAAACTCCGGCGACACCGTTCCCTGGCAAATAAGCGTAGTTTTCACTTGGCATGTAATGAGTACCGTAAACTTAACTCGTCACTCTACAAATCTTACGTTTTACGGGTACAAACTCACTTAAGGCGAAACCCCAAGAGTTTTTGGAGTTATGTAAATTCAAAAAGGAAAAATACTACTATGCCAGCTAGCGTGTTTTTGAATGATGTTGAAACGTCTATAAGTAAGGAAAAATGTGAAATTTTTGCTACTCATTTTTCGTCAGTGTTTGCTGCGGAAAGTATTAACCCGAGTGAACTTAACTCCGCTGTTTTGGACGTTCCATTGAACCTTGTAGACGTGGATATTTTTGAGATAACGCCCTTGATGGTAAATAATGCCATCAAGAAAATAAAATGTACATTCTCGCCTGGACCAGATGGTATTCCGTCTTCAGTGTATTGTCGCACTAATGGAGCTCTTGTCGAGCCGCTCTGCAGGATCTTCAACAAATCTTTGCCGAATCGAAATTTCCCGCAGTCTGGAAGGAGTCTTTGATGGTTCCGGTACACAAGAAAGGAGACAAACGTGACGTCAAAAACTACCGGGGAATCACTAATCTGTCAGCTGCCTCTAAATTGTTTGAGATTATAGTGAGTGTTTTCATTCTCGAGCGCACCAAATGCTACATCTCTGGCGATCAACATGGTTTCATGCCTGGACGTTCGGTTACCACCAATCTCTTAGATTTTACCACGACCTGTTTTGATCAATTGGAGAAAGGGGCACAAGTAGACGTCGTCTATACTGATCTAAAAGCAGCGTTTGATACAATCAACCATGAAATTCTGCTGGCGAAGCTTTCAAAACTCGGCACATCGGAAAGATTGACATCATGGCTGTGCTCGTATTTAACAGACAGGGCTCTGCGAGTAAAACTTGATACAAGCACTTCCTGTTTCTTTACGAACTCGTCAGGTGTTCCACAGGGTAGCAACCTTGGACCGCTGCTGTTTGTTTTATACTTCAACGACGTATTGCTTCTACTAGGAGATGGCTGCAGGCTTGCGTATGCTGATGATCTAAAGGCTGTTTTTTGTTGTACGGACTGCCGAGGATTGTACTCGTCTTCAATCATTATTGGATCGATTCACTGATTGGTGCCGTCGGAATAAACTTATGATCAGCATTCCAAAGTGTATGGTAATGTCGTATTACCGCATCAAGCAGCCGATTGTTTTCGACTATACCATCAATGGCGTCGTTCTACGTCGTTCTACTGGATCATAAATAAAATCTCAAGAGACTTCACTGACCCGTACTGCCTGAAAGCTCTCTATTGTTCACTGGTACGACCGATCCTAGAAAATGCCGCCTTGGTCTGGCTTCCTTATCAATTGACTTGGAGCTTGAGGATAGAAACAATACAGCGCAGGTTTATCCGGATGGCATTGCGTAATCTACCATGGCGTGATCCGCAAAATCTCCCGCCGTATTCAGATCGCTGCAATCTGCTGCAATTGCATACTTTGGAACGTCGACGGAAAAATCAACAAGCGGTTTTTGTTGCTAAACTTTTGAATGGAGAGGTCGACTGCTCGAGGCTTCTCTCTCAACTGAACATCCGAGTTCCTCCGAGAGCATTACGGAGTGGTACTCTTCTCCAACCCCGATTCCATCGAACAGCGTTTGGAAACAACGAACCTCTAACAGCTATGATGCGAGCGTTTACGACTTTCGAAGAATTGTTTGAATTTGGCGAATCTTCAGCTCACTTTTTGGCTCGTGTTTGTAATGCCCGTTTTATTTAGTTTTAAGTTTGTGTCATGTAGACAATAAGTCCGATGAACTAAATTGATTAAATAAATAAATAAATAAATTATCATATTAAAAACCATAAATTACCAATGCTCACCGCTATTCGTCCTGATGAATCTTTCAAAAATAAATAAACAGGAGCAAACTTGAATGAACTACTTAGACACACTATTTTCGAAGGATTAAATGACTCAACTCATTGAAAAAAAAATTGAAATGAATGCAATTAAACCTTATTTTTCAACATTGTCGTTTTACTTTTGTGGATTTCATGTTTTTTAAATATTTGTATATTCGTATCAACAATGGTTACTTAAGGAATGATTTGTACACATTCCAGACTGATAATCACCCAAGGATTCAGAAAGCATGCTCGTCTTGTCCCATCTTGTTCCCCCTCTTTTCATAAATAGATCAGACTTCATTAATTGACATACAGCCACTATTAGTAACATGCATATTCTCTTTCTTTACTCTAGCATTAAAGTTCTAATACTACATTACTAGATATAAATCAACCACTTTAGAGTTTTCTGACAGTTAGGTCTTTTACTAAACGGGGTGCAACCATCCTCCCACTCAGAGTTTTCAGTTGTCTTCCTGCCACTGTTTCCTGATTCTTTGTAGGGAGGTAGCTGACCATGAAGGCTAACCACATATCAAGAATCAGCTCAATTGGATGCAATACAACTGAAAAGGCAGAATGAATCGATCGTATCACTCTTCGTGTAGTGCAAAACCCGAATAGGTAAATGCATTTCTCTAACAACATGAAAATCTCTCCCGTGAAGGGGATTTGGGGGTACAAATAGACAGTTCGTTAGAACTATTCAAAAAAGCTATCGGTAGTATATGAGCACGATCAAGAGCACAAACTTTTGCCAGTCAAGGTGGTGCATTCGATCATGCCTTGACCTACCCCGCATGGGGATGCTTGGCAAAAGTTTGTGTTTCCTGTTTCGAAATACTACCTCACAATACCCTCCGCTCAATTTCAAACTACTTCTATTCAATTTATTACAGCCTGCCGTGAGCTAACGGAACTATCAATACTTTCTCTTAACAACTTTGTTCTAGCAAAAAAAAAATGCTGTCTACTCCTAGAGCCTCATGGTGATGAGAAATTATTTCCTTCTCAAAACAACATCAACATGAAATTGTTTTTCATCATTTTTTCGTACTGCTTTTATGAGTGCTCATTATGCTGCGTACCATAGTGATACATACTTGCTAAGACATTTTGATTTTAGTTTCTTGATACCGTACGTAAATAAATGTTATTTATTATATGCGTTATTTTATCGTATCATTTATTGAAAACTTTGCAATTAGAATGGCTCAAAATAATTGCACTACTTTAAAAAAAAAACAAATGCATGCCCTGTTCTCATCAGGTATTATTTCTTAATTTTTTTTCAAAATTTATCACCTGTTCTCCACCGAAGATATTCTAAATTCACATAAAATCTGTTTCGAGAGCAAGATTCCGGTCCAAGTCGGTCCACCAGATCGCCATCTACAAGAGCATCCATCGTGTTTTGGAGTGGATCTTCATCCTAGCTCGGGTAGGATTGAGTGTGCTTCATCAATGTCGAGTACTGCAACCGTCCATGTCATTACGAATTTAAACTGCAAACTTCAAAGGAATCTTCGGAGTAAAACAGATTACCGTGGATCTGGAAACAGTCAAAATGCAGTTATTTTGTGTTTATCTCCAAAACCCATTTCGGGTCAGATAATGAATTTCGTGATGAGGCAGGCACTCTGTTGACAATATATCTGCTCGGAGTTTCCAATCGTTCAAATGAGGTTTTGTAAACAAAGCTTCGAACTTCAGTTTCTCGAAATTATTAGCATTGGTCGCAATTCTATCAAAGGTTATCCGCTTCCCCCTGGATAGTCTTGTTAGATTGTGTGAGAGTTTTAACAGTTTTGAGATCCCAACATTTGAATCTTTGTTTACATTTTGACATTCAGAGCAAATATACAAATTAATAAATCATTTTACATACCTTGACTTTATGGTAGAAGTAACTGGTGACACACAATTTTTCACCAACTATTCAGTTAGGTGTTCTTCCACTGTCATAAATATCACTCCGGAGTATTTTCATGTCTGCTAAAGCCTAATGTTATATTTTCAGGTAGATATAACCGCACATTACACGAGGAAGTCCAGTTCATAGAAATCCGATTGACAACAACATTCTAGCTGAACTTATGAGAAAGGCATTCATACCGAATGTGAAAAACTTGCAAGATCCATTGTTCGTGGATAAGAATAAACGTCATTGGCTGGAAGAATATAATTGCTCTTTAAATAATGTTGTTGATTTACGGCAAAGTTTTGTGCTAATCCAGGACCGACTTTACAGTTAATTGTTTGCATTTGTTTTAAATGACATTTTTCAATAAAAGTATTTTCTTACCAAAAATTCTAGAATGATTATCCTGTAACTGGAAACATATTCATCTCAATACTTCGTAAACGCGATAATTTCTTTGAATCATTCAGAAGAGAAATTGTTTTTAGAATTAGATAAGCCCATATCTAATGATATGCGCTAGTATACAAACGCATTCGAGGTTCACCAACACTATGAAGAATCACTTTCACAGCATGCATACAAACGCAAATTCATCACTCACTCACACTAACGCAATTACGATAGAACGCACATGGAAGAGGAACTATCTCTCATTTTTAGTTTGTTTTGATTCAACACGTTTGAGATCACTCAAGTTTTTCTCGTTGTCTCCCATGTGCGCATCAAAACAGAGTGCACACAATATATCGCTAGAATAACTATCACAAAGCCATCAGTGGTACATGAGCGACTTCCAAACGTCTTCTTTTGCCTGTAGAGGTGGCGGACTTGTCCGTGCCTCGACCTACACCGCAGTGGTTCGAGTATCACTGTACACATGCCCTTTCGCTCAATTTTCAAAAACATCTGTTTTATTTTCAAGCTGACGCACACTGACGGAACTTTCAACACTTTCTCTTCATATCTTTCGTTCTATCAAAAACATTAATGTTCACTCTTGTTGCTCATGGTGATGAGCGAACATCTCCTTCTGCATCATAATCGTTACTCCACGCACGAAGAATACATAACATAACAATTAAAGTATGTAATGCACACAAGTTTTTTTTATTATTGGAAGTTTGAAACAGTTCTTTGATTCATTGTTATTTAGAAAAATGGACATTTGAAATTTTAAAAAGGTATAGTAATTTCCAGCATGTAATTGAAAGAAGCAAACGAACAAAATTACATGAATGCAACTGCAATAAACACGAAGAGAAAAGTTTGCAAAATATATTTAATTGTAATTCAGTGATGGCGTCTTCGAAAAACGATGAAAAGAAACAATTGGAGTTCGAAATTAAAAAAAATAGGGTTTCAGCAGCGTATTCTTCGGAAAATTTACTAATTTTTAGTGCCATAAAAATAATTGAATTTTTTGGTCATTCTAACCGTATATCCCCCCTTAAAGCTTGAAACATCTTCTCCCGACCGACGCTTGATATCGATTCCACATCTCACAAATCCACCGTCCCTCATTGATTTCAATCCTCCAATTAATATTCCGCCCAGACCGGCTTCGTTATCTTGTAACCCGTCAGTTAATTGACTAATGAAGTTATCGACGGAGTTGCTTGTTTTTCCGCCATCATCAAGCTAGCAGCAGCAGCAACAACAACAACAAAAGGACAATGGCAAATACGTTTAAGTCACTTTTAGACAATTTTCCTCTCGTTGTGTTTTCTCGCCGGAGGTGGTTTTCGGAATCACATTTCTTGCTCTGCTCCTCCGGTCTGCCATCTTCGATACAAACAAAAAGAAGATCCTGCTACAAGACGCCCATCAGCAGACAACAAAAGGATCGCATCCTCGGCCGGTAGGGAGGAGGCAGTGGAATGGAAGTGAACAACTTTTTCGGTGCTGGATTTGGAATTCAGCATTCAATGAAGGTAGGTAGGTAGGTAGGTACATTACTTACCGACGACCATCCACTCCGAGAGTCATATCGAATGACGGGATCGGTAGAAGAAAGGGACTTTTTGACGAAGTAGATAGGCTCCTGGTTCGAGCGACAGGCGAACAAGGGAAATTTATATTCCACCAGATAAAACATTCCTTGCGGCTATCAACGAATTGAATCAAATTACAATTCGAACACAGATACGCCTGCGACAGACTATGGTCCTGCCGTAGCACGGCTGAAGGGGATTCTGCGCGGGTGGCTGGCAGGAAAACTTCATGATTTCAGGCTGAGCGCTCGGAACGGAACCAGGCAGCAGGATGAGATGAGTCGGAAAATAAGACCTCTATTTGCAGATATGGATGCTTCTGAACAGTGGGGTTGGAGAGGTACGAAGATGGCCTGCAATGAGCTGAGTTATTTTTGATACCACAGAGAAACTGATAGCACAAGGCAGATGTGGCAAGTTGTGACGATGGATCGGATGAAGCTTGGATTATTTCGCACTTAATTATGTCTTTGCGGTTTTGTTCTCTGAAAGTAACTTTTCAGATGTGTCAGATTGGGTTTCGATTGTTGGGTTAGGATAAGTGTGACTGGTTTTGGTAAGCTGACGAGTGTTGTAAACATTTAATTAGAGTTGATTGGAGAGTTTCGACATCAATGGTCGGTATTACTAAGCAATGCTGCAATGTATTGTTTGATGAAGGAAAATAAGTCAAGTTTTAATAACAAAATATTGAAAAAAAAAATCCAAAAGAAGCCCTACACTGAAAAAATCATTAAAAAATTCAAAGTCGATTTAAAATATACACCATTTTTAATTTCGATGAAACTTTGTCTCAAGAAAGGTAATTATGTTTCCTACCAACAGTTTAAACATCACAAGATAGGCACTTCTAAGGAAACAAAGTTTTTCTTACAAAACCTTTTTCATGTCTCATTGATTTTTTTTTCAGTGTATTTTTTTATAAAAAACTAAACCAGTGAAGGTCATAACCATCCCAGAATCCAATGAAACTCTATTTTTTAGGAGATTTTGTCCTACTTATTCAATCATTTGGAAGGGTTTTAATGTTTTAATTGATTTTTATCGTCATCAATACCATAGACTAACTCTAAGACCAGTAGGTCCCAAACAAAAACGATTTTTTTCTTGGCTCAGTCAGTACTAGCACATCGGTCCCAAGCTCGGTCCCAAGCTCAATAATGCGCCCCCAATAATGAACTCACACGAACACACTTTCAAATATTCTGTTAAAATAACACAGCAAATCAAAACAAAGGCACAAATATGTATAGCAAGGTGCTGGCTTCAAGGTGTACTTCGGACCAAAGGGGTTCTACAACAGTGAACCAATTTCAAATCGCTAGTTGCATATTGATTGTAGTCAATGCCCTCTTCTATTTTCGGTTAAACAAAGAATAACCTGTTCATCAACAAGGTCATTCACCTGCCTCACCATATACATTGGTGCGTTAAACTCTCTTACGATTTTATTTACCGACCAAGACTTAGGCAGTACAGATAGTATTTTAATCTGTTCGCTTCTGTCAGTTGTATGGTGATTGAACTTCTCCTTTAACTGCAAAATTATCTCGTTATACGCCTCCACTTTGCCAACATCCGTTGAATCTATTCCGAAGATATTTTTTCGCACTGCTTTCGTAATCTGCAATGATTTGTTTATACAATATTCCATATTTACTTCTCATGTTTCTAGATGAGATTAAAGGGTGATACGGTCAAAATTTGGTCAAGGGAAACGCGTGTAAATCGGTGAAATCGTTTATTTAAAAAATCAAATTAAATTTCTTTTTTCAAGTTCAATTAGTATAAAAATTCAGGAAAAATATTCAGTTAGGCTTCCGCTTTTTCCAAATCCGAATTGCCGGGCCTTACGCTTGACCCTGCCATCAGATTTTGTACAGCCACCTTGTCCACCTTCTTCGCCGCAGAAAGCCAGTTTGCCTTGAACTGCTGCTCGTCCTTAGCAGTTTTTTTGGTCTTCTTTAGGTTCCGCTTGACAATAGCCCAGTATTTCTCAATTGGGCGGAGCTCTGGCGTGTTGGGAGGGTTCTTGTCCTTGGGAACCACCTGCACGTTGTTGGCGGCGTACCACTCCATGGCCTTTTTACCGTAATGGCAAGATGCCAACCCGGCCAAAACAGTACGGAACAACCGTGTTTCTTCAGGAAAGGCAGCAGACGTTTATTCAAACACTCTTTCACGTAAATTTCTTGGTTGACAGTCCCGGAAGCTGGTGAAAATGCTGCTTTCAAGCCACAGGTACAGATGGCTTGCCAAACCAGATATTTCTTTGCGAACTTTGACAGTTTCGTGTGCTTGAAAATATCTGCTACCTTTCCCCTTCCTTTTGCCGTATAAAACTCCTGTCCCGGAAGCTGCTTGTAGTCGGCATTACCACGCAGTCAAACTTCGTCAGCATCGTCGTGTACAGCCTCCGGGATCGCGCCTTGGCCGTCGTATTTTGTTTATCATCGCGATTTGGAGTCACTACCTTCTTGTAAGTCGATAGTCCGGCTCGTTTTTTGGCTCGATGCACGGTTGTAGACGATACACCCAGCTTATTTGCCGCAATCTCGGAGAGATTGGTTAGGGTTTCGCTTGAAACTACCGGCAACTCTCTTTGTCGTCTCAGCGGCTTCCGGTTTTCGATTTCCACCCAATCCCGACTTCCTGGCTGTCGACAAACGTTCCCCAAACACTTTAATTACATTTGTAACGGTTGATTTGGCAACTTTTAGCGATTTTGCCAACTTTGCGTGCGAGTAGCTCGGATTTTCGCGATGCGCGAGCAAAATTTTGATACGCTGCTCTTCTTGCTTGGACGGCATTTTGACAACTGAAGAGTGAATTCCAAAATCAAAATAGGAGCAACATTCTACACACACACACACCTTCAAAATGAGGGGTGTTCAGGTTTTTTAAATGCAAAATTGAAAGAAATATGTCAAGTTGATATTGACCAAATTTTGACCGTATCGCCCTTTTACCGATAAACACAATGTTTCAGCAATGAACTTTTTAACATTACAACACCTTTACACCCTTCACCCTTACAACATTTTTTTGTAGGAGTAGTCATTTTTTTATTAAACACATCTGAAAAAAATCGATAAAAAAAAGTTTAGCCCTTTTCAAAAGACAGTCTAGAAAAAAAATTTAAGAAACCAAGTATGCAAAGTGCTTTATCTTGTCATGATCTTCACACCCAGAAAGTTTCGTTGTAATCTGAGAGGGTACTGCCACCTCCGAATACAATGTGGGGCGAAACCCGTCCTAGGGTGTCCCTATAAAAATCAGTTATTTTGCTCTAACTTTTTTAATTCAAATTTTTCAGCAAAGTTGTTGCGTCATTTATTCTTGAACAAAAAAATTAACAACTTTTGATGTTGAAATCGACTCTATCGTATGTCAAACAATTGTTATTATGGTTTTTGTACAAAAATAAGCTTTTTTGAAATGTTGGTTTTTCTAGTTCGGGAATGCTAAAAAAAAATTTCTCAACAGCAATTAAAAGGTTTTTCATTATTGCCCGAAATGTCATTATGTCCAAAAACTGGAGATATATTATTTTGGTAAATTGAGTAGAACACATTTGGAAAGGGCGTAATTTTATACGAAAATCGTTAATTACTCGCTAACGGTAAGAGATATCGGCGAGATTTACTCCACGCACTTAGATTACATAAAATAACAATTAAAGTAGATTCACACGTTAAAACTTTTATCTTTTCAAGTTATAAAAATCATCTGAAGTCAATATTGTTAGAACATGTGAAATAAAAAAGTTAGAGCAAAAAACTGTTATTCCTGTAGGGACACCCTTAATTATCTAAGGAAAATTGTTCTGAAGAAAGTTTTTAATTCCGAAATTATTGATGAGTTATTTTGCTATATAATTCATTTGTTGTTTAATCATAGTAGCTCAACCGTTTTCAGTTAGTTACGCTAATTATAACTTGTTGATGAGATCACAGTGGTCACAGTGGTGCAGAATGAGAATTTAGCTCAAAAGATACATTTTCAGCCGAAGTTTGAAGTTGTGGAGCAAAATTGTTGTCTACAAAATTGTTTTTAGTAACAAAGCGCTTCTTTTGAGGTGAATAAAATCCAAGGTGGTCTTTATTTTCAGAGAAATCGAACATCTAACTTTTTTATTTGCAGAAATAAAAGCATAAATTATTGGAAAATTTGTAGAATTTGTAGAATAAATAATTTCAAGCAACTTTGATGGTATAACTTTTCGGTACTTTTTGATAATACCAAATTAAAGCATTTTTTTCGGTGTCCCGACAAAAAAAAACAGTTTTTTGCTCTTTCTTTTTATTTCAAACTAGCTGATCCCGTTGCGAGCGTTGCTACGCCTGCAACTAAATGAATGAACATTACATAGAACTGACGCTTTTTTTTAATGAGTTTTTTTTTTTTGAGTAATAAGGAGTTCAAACTTCTATCAGAACATTCTTCTTACCCAGACAATACACAATTTGTGGCTTAGTTACCTGGATAATTCTCTGGATTGGTTGAAATTTGTGTTTGAATTCACCATAGAAACATTTCTTGCATTCAAAAAAACCCCACATACCATTTTTGATTCCATTTGCTTGATTAGTTCTCAAGCTATGCAGAAATTTGTGTTTCATTTGTATGCGAGCCGGAAGGGGGAAGCGGTTTCAAACAATCATAAGAACCTTCCCCAGCCCCAAAAATACCTGCATACATATTTTCACTCCGATCGGTCAGACAGAAATATATTTTAATATAAATAAAAATCCTGTTTCCGATAACCCCCACATGCCAAATGTGGTTTCATTTACTTGAATAGTTCTCGAGTTATGCAAAAAATTGCGTTTCATTTGTATGAGAGCCGGGGGGGGGCAAATGGAATCAAATTTGGGGGGCTTTCAGAGGGCAAAGGGGTCTCAAACCACCATAGAAATATGTCTGACCTTCAAAAAAATCCACAACCCAAATTTGATTCCATTTGCTTTATTAGTTCTCGAGTTATGCAGGAATTTGCGTTTCATTTCCATGGGACCCCCTTCATTAAGAGGGCAGAGTGGTCTCAAACCACCATAGGAATATGTCTCTCCTTCTAAAAATTCCACATGCCAAATTTGAATCCATTTGCTTTATTAGTTCTCGAGCTATGCAGAAATTTGTGTTTCATTTGTTTAAGAGCCCCGCCTCTCTTCAGAAGGCGGAAGAGTCTCAATGACCATAAAAACATTTCTCGCCTTCAAAAACCAATTTGCTGGATTACTTCTCGAGTTATGCATAAATTTGTGCTTCAATTGTATGGGAGCCCCCCCCCCTTCAGAAAAGGGATGGTTCCCAAATTAGCATTGAAACAGTATTCATCTACAAAAACCTCCACATGCCAGATTTGGTTCAATTTGCTTGATTAGTTCTCGAGTTATACAGAATATTGTATTTCATTTGTATAGGAGCCCCCCCCCCCTTTCAGGGCGAAGAGGAATCTGAAACCATCATAGAAACATTTCTTGCCTTCAAAACCTCACACATGCTAAATGTGGTTTCTTTTGCTTGGGGTCTCAAACCACCGTAGAAACATTTCTTGCCAACAATACCTCCACATGCCATATTTGGTTCCATCTGTTTGATTAGTTCTTGAAGTTATGCAGAAAACAGTTTTTCATTTGCATGGGAGCCCCCTTTTAAGGCGGGAGGGGTGTCGAACTATAATAAGATCCTTTCCCGGACCCAAAAACCCCGGCATACAAATTTGCATAGCGGTAGGGATAGTTCTGCTGTTTGGTTTATACTTGTGTTTCGTATGTATGGTAGCCCCCCTTTTCAGAGTGAGGAGAGGTCTTTAATTACCACAAAAACATTTCTTGCCTTCAAAAACTCACCCATACCAGTTCTGGTTCCATTTGCTTGATTAGTTCTCGAATTATGCAGGAATTTGTTTTTCATTTGCATGGGATCCCACACTTTCCCGAAGCGGGAGGGCTCTCGAACTATCATAAGATGCTTTCCCGGACCCAAAAACCACTGAATTCAAATTTGCAAAGCAGTAGGTATAGTTCTCATGTTTGGTTGAAATTTGTTTCATTTGTATGAGAGCCCCCTCTTTAAGGGAAGGAGGGGCTTTGAACCACCATAAAAACATTTTATGCCTTAAAAAACTCGTCCATTCCAAATTTGGTTCCATTTGCATGATTAGTTCTCGAATTATGCAGACATTTGGGTTCCATTTGTTTGAGAGCACCCCCTCCCCCCTTCCTCCTCATATGACGGAAGAGTCTCAAAACACCATAGAAACATTTCCCTCCTTCAAAAACTTCCACATGCGAAATTTGGTTCCATTTCTCTTATTAGTTCTCGAGTTATGCAAGGTTAACAATTTTTTGTCTTCAAAAACCACCACATACTAAATTTGGTTCCATTTGCTTGATTAATTCTCGAGTCATTCAGAATAGTGTATTTCATTTGTATCGGAGCCCCCCCCCCCCCCTCCTTAAGGATGGGAAGGGGTCTCAAACAAACATAGAAACATTTTTTGTCTTAAAAAACCACCACATGCTAAATTTTGTTCCGTTTGCTTGAGTTCCCGAGTTATGCAGAATATTGTGTTTTATTTGTATGGAAGCCCCCCTTTTTATGACGGGGAGGGTTCTCAATCTACCATAAAAACCGTTTTTGCCTTCAAAAACTCACACATGCTTAATTTGGTTTCTTTTGCTTGATTAGTTCTCGAGTTGTGTAGAAATTTGTGTTTCATTTGTATGGGAGCCACCCTTTTCAGTGAAGGGATGGGTCTCAAACCATCATAAGATTGTTCTCCGGTCCCAAAAAACTCTGTATACAAAATTTCACGCCGATCGGTTCTTCCTCTCGCGAGTTAAATCGTGACAAAGGAAACCCCAACTCATTTTTATTATATAGAGATTATCCAACAACCTTGACTTCCGAAAATTTGTATAACTTGAAAAGATAAAAGTTTTGACGAATAAATCGATGTCTCCTATCTTAATGATTCTTGGGAAATTGTAAAATTTTCAATAGAGCATTCCAGGAAACACAAAAGTTGAAAAAATAACATTTCTGGAGATATGAATGGTACTAGTTTTGCATTCAAATGTTCAATATAAACTTTGAAAGATGTGGGTTTTTGAAGGGAGTGTCACAACTCAAAGCACAATTTACAGCAAATCTAAAATTTTGAAACGATGTCACGATGACAATGCTCCCATTTTTACCTACGAGTTCGTGAAAATTAGTTTAAAAATAATATCCAAGAGCTGGGTCGGTTAAACCCGGGTGGGGGGGAGTAGTTGGGCAGGAGGTCGGTTATAATATAGAAATGGCAAAGTTCCCGTTACCTTTTGCTTCATTTTTTATTTCTCAGCCCCGCTCTTCTTCCGGACCGCAGTCTCCTCTATTCTAAAGCACTGTCCCATATTCTATGAAATTAAGATTTTTTGTTGCTTTAAAAATGGAATATACACACTGAAAAGTTTGTAAGCGTACGTATTTATCATTCCTTAAGATGTTGTTGTTGTTGTTGTTATAACAGATTTTCATGTTATTCCAAACTCTTAATTTCACCACTCACCAGCTGACGCTCCATGCTGACCGAGATCAACCAACGCGTTTCCTGAGGTCAACCCTAACGAAGCCATCTTCAGTCGATTTTTCAGACGTTTTTACATAAGTACAGTGCAAGTGAGAGTAACATTACTAGCGCCGATCTTCAGAACCGCATGGTACATTAGTTAATTCAAGTATGAGGGAAGAATCGGGTTAAATTGGCAAAATGGACCATTCCCTGGTATTCGATCAATGTGAAATTTGTTCCATTCAGTTCTTCAGCTTTTTTTTGCAAATTTACAATGCATTTGGGTTCAATATAATAACACCAAATTTTGTTTTGGATAATAAATCTAGTTCGCATCCAAAATGAGGGGAGAAATGGGCAAAATGGGACACTTACTGTGGTCAACCCTAAATGAGAAAAACACCATTCGATTTCCCGCATTTTTTCTCATAAGAAAAGCTATTATTCAGGACTCCAACCCTGCGCCGTCTAAATTCATGGGATTTTGGTTCTATTTTTGCCCACTGTGCGATGGCTCTAAAATAGGTTAATCTACGGGAACTGGGATAACTGGATCATGAATCAACATATCAATTCCAATGGGACAATGGCCTACAGTTTTCCAGGCAGAAAAACATGCTATTTTAACATGTACAAATATATGTTTGACAAGAAAATACAGACATGCCAATATATGTATTTTTTCCGATAGTCAAGCTGCTCTAAATGCTTTAAAAGCATAAGCATGTCAGTCAAAGTTAGTTTGGGAGTGTATTCTCTCCTTGAAGCAACTGGCTACGACTAACAAAGTCAATCTTTACTGGGTTCCTGGTTACTGTGGTATAGAAGGGAATAAAAAAGCCGATCTCCTAGCAAGAACTGGTTCTTCATCTGAGTTCATCGGGCCTGAGCCATTTTGTGGAGTATCAACATCCTGTTTAAAATCAGAGCTCAGAACCTGGGAGTCATCGATGATTGATGCCAATTGGAACGCTGTTTCAGCATCACGACAATCAAAGCAATTCATTACACCTTATAAAAGAATCACACTCAGCCTACTCAGTTTAAACAAAACAGATCTAAGTACCTAAAAATGAGAAGAAAAATTAGTATTTTCCATTTAATTCCAAGTACCTTTGCTTTTCTTGACAGATACGAGTCCAGACTTCTTCAGAGACTCGTACTAATAACTCGACAGTTATTAGTACGAGACACTGAAGAAGTCTGCACAATGTAGACGAAATACGCGTATCTGTCAAGATAAGCAATGGCAGTTGGAATTAAAAGGAAAACACTAATTTTTCGTCTCATTTCTAGTTACTGGTATTCCGCTTATATCTGTATCCACATTAATCCGGACACCTTCATATCATTGTAGCTTTTGAAATATTACTCGTAGGAATGAAACATTTCACTGTGGAATAGTTGAGAGTCCATGATGAAAAAGACTATGATTGATGTTTACATTCCATGTTTAATATTCAAAATGGCAACGAAAGAAAAACAAGTGCGCGAGCGAATTTTGTACGGGCGTACGGCATATCCTGACTTGTCAATACGGGACCTTGCCAAAACATTGAAATTGCCTAAATTTACTGTTCACGATGTGCTCAAATCATTTTCGGAACGTTTGACGGTGGAGAGGAAACCGAGAAGTGACAAAAACATTGGACGCGCTGATCCTGTCATGGACCGAAAGGTGAAAAGGATAGTTAACGAAAAACACAAATCTCTCCATTTGAACGGTGGTTCGTAAAATAGGGACGTCGCCTGGTTTTGTCCGAAAATCAAAACAACGTTAGGGGCTTAAGCCGCATAATCACGGGCTCGACGTTTGTACTGCGAATAATTGACGAAGTTTTCATGCGTTGTTATGGACGAGGAAACTTATGTCCTGGAGGATTTCAAGCAGCTTCCAGGGCTGGCTTTTTATTCTGCTATGGCCAGAAATGCTACAACTGAGCATATCAGAACGAAGAAGGCATCGAAATTTCCCAAAAAATACCTTGTGTGGCAAGCAATTTGCACGTGTGGCAAAAAGAGTAAATCTTTCGTCATTACAGGCAAAATCAACAAGGAGATCTATCAGAAAGAGTGTCTGCAGAAGCGATTGCTACTCTTCATTAAAAGTCACAAAGAAAAACCTTTGTTCTGGCCCGATTTGGCATCATGCCACTATGCTAAAATTATGATGGAGTGGTACCAAGCAAATCAAGTGAACATTGTACCAACAACCTCAAACCCGCCAAATTTCCCAGAGCTACGACCAATCGAGAGATATTGGGCCCTGATGAAGCGGAAGCTCTCTGGAAAGAAGCAAGGAATCAAAGACATCAAACACTTCCAGCAAATTTTGACAAAGACGGCTTCTACGATTTCTGAAGAGTCTGTACAAACCTCAGTGGACGGAGTCAAGCGCAAAGTTCGAAAATTTTATGCAAATACCGAATAACTATGTTTTGTCTTCACGAATTTTTATAACACATCCCATGAATATGAAATAAACAACTACGACGGAAATGTTGTGCGAAATGTATGTTTTATTCATGTTTTGAGGTGTCCAAATTCTTTCGGATACAGACCTTGCATCATAATCGTTACTCCATGCACGAAGAATACATAACATAACAATTAAAGTATGAAAAGTTGAATAGTTTATAACGAGTATGTGGATTTAGAGTGTAGTAGTTGCCACGAGTCTCACCTATGGCGCCACATGCGCAAAAAAGAGATCGTCTGACAAATTGTGACGTGACTTATATTGTTATAATAGTATATTTGGTATTACAAAAAAAAAACATTTCATTGACAATCTTCATAGTTTGGTTTTTACGCAATTGAGCAATTCACTTCTCTTTGCAAATGAATATTGGTGAAATACTATCCATACAACTGAGTAAGTGTGTGGCCCTATAGTATATAATAGAATACTTGAAATGAATCAAGGTGGTTCGTTTTACAGGCCAATGCAGAATGAAAACCAAAAACAAAAACAAACAAAAATTACTTACAAAATCGCAATTATTGCCACCCATTTTACCGAAAAATGAAACAAAATTATGAATTTCTCCCCAAAGCAAATTGAACCCCGAAAATGAGCAAAAACAAGATCGAAAACTTTCTCATCTGCTTAATTTCACTCCTCGATTGTCTTTCTTCCTGCCCGGCTGATTGCTCCCGCCTGGCCGCTCGCTCGTAGGCCGAACGAGTCGCAATGTAACATTACTCCCCATCACAATCGAGTCGCTCGGGCGGGCACTCCGGCAGAGTGGTTCTGTTTACTTTCCGGCAGGATATTTAATCTTCTCTGCGGTTTTCCCGAGCTTGCAAAGGGAATTTTACATTTTTCGGGCTCGCTTTTAATTTGGAAAATTTCGCCGGAATAAATTTATTGTGGCTTTTGGTGTTTGCCTCCCGCATCGTGTTCGCCCTCAAAAGGACACCAGGGATTTAATTCTCCAGGAAAACATCTTCCAAATTAACTTTTCTCATTTGGTGAAAAGGGATAAACCCGGATTGTGTGATTCGCACAAATATAACGAACGAGATGGGATTTGACGGTGACGAGGAAAGCAGCTCGGAAAGTGGGACTAATCCCTCTTTTCTTTATCAAACGAATGGAAGTAATCATGTCACGTTCTTGTTGCTGGCAGAGGTAGATTGGCTGGCCGCCGGTCAACACAGTGGGAGGAAAAGTAAGAAAATAAACCGATCCAATGCAGTTCGGTGAGGACCTCCGGTCACAGAAGACTAAATCCAATGTCCCGGCCAGTTATCGTGTGCTGCTTACAATTTTATCTGTTTATATTGCAGTAAAACTATTATCTATTATCTCACCCCTGTCTTGTTGTAAAACACCGGACGACAGGTTCCAGCCCGAGATGATGCTGCTCTTTTTTTCCCATTGAACCAGTGTAGTGTCTAGCTAGCGTCGAGGAAAAGTCCATCTTCTCACCGTTGGTTGCCGGGTAGTTCTGTCGTTTGTGCTGGACAGTTAATCCAACGTTAAATCTTTTTCCACTGCCAAGACACGTCGAATGGATGGTGTTGTCTGAAGATGGTAGAGATGTGCTTTCTTCGGAGGAGCAGTGCTTGTTGATCGGGGTTCAAGATGGTCTGATGGAAGTGGGGCTGGCGGTGGATGCAGTTAGAGACAGATGATTGTGCGCTGACCGTAAGATATCCTGGGGATCATTTGTCACGGCGTTGATTGCATTCAGGGGGATCATTGGGAAAATGGCACGATTAAACTACTGGGATGGCAATGATGTTACGTATAAATCGAAGTTTAAGTACAGATATGTCGTACAGGTTTTATGAGGCCGGTTTAATGAATTATTATTGGAAATGTGCTGGTTGTTGGGTTTATTATCTAAGGAAGGTTTGACATTCTCGATTCGATTCCCCGAATAAACTGTCGTCCTTGAGCTGTTGAATACTTGAAAACGATTATTCATTCGATTTCCCTGCCAACTGGTGTTGAATATACCGCCAATTGTAGCAATTCTGTGCTGTATACAAAAAATGGCCGTTAGCTCCAACTCTTCAATGGATTTGCCGCATACCACATACCTCTGCGCGCTGCCTTGCGCTGTGGTTGATGCTTTAGCGATCCACCAGGTGATCGCAATGAGTGCAGCCATTCTCAACTCTCCAGTTGCTCAACAGCCCAGGGCTGCCGAAAGTCACGTCGATAATCGACTCCGCTCCGTTTCTATAGTAGGTACTATTAGTACCTACATTGGCCAGGTCTACGTTGAGTCTGTCCAAGGTCTCAAGAAGAATCTGCGCACTTGGGTTGGTAAGGCGTTGAAGTCACCCGCTACTACCAGCGGGCTACAGCCGGTTAGCTCCGTTCGACCATTTGCGAGTACCATCTCGGCGGCGCATAGCAGCTGCAAATGAACAATCCGTTCACTTTGTTGACCGCGAAGCCCTCGTTTGAGGTGGACACAACCTCCTGGACTGGAAACTTGCCCGTCATACATAGTACCGCCTTCTTAGACCTATTCTCAACCAAGTTTCCATTACCGGCAGTGATACGTTATGGGTCGGATATTATTGCTGTATCCATTCCTGACTCACGAACTGCCTGGCACAGCAGTTGCTGCGCTGCCTCACAGTGGTTTAGGTTCAATTAGGTTACCCGCAATGTGTTTAGCTCTTTGGTTTACTTTTGTAGGCCGGGCACTTGGGGCCTCCAGTGACGTGCTTGTCGTCTAGTTTCCCAGAGGACGTCATGCATTTGTAGCTATATGTAGTCCAGGCCTGTGACCTTTTTCTCCGCACCTACGGCATGGACCGCTCTATCGGGCCTTTACATTCCTAAGACATATTCCGCTCGAGGCTCTTAAAGCACGCCTTGGGCGGCTGGTGCAAACCTCAGTAGGCAAACGGACCACCCCACTTTGAGTTTATCCACTTTTAAGGCCGACTCTTCGGCGGCAACTGGCAGTCGTATTGCTGTCACTTGAATCCCAAGTGGACCTTTCCCCACACTGGGCCTTGTTGGCCGTGGAGATTTCACCAGCCTCCGTGATCTCGTCCAGGTTTTAACATTGGAGAGTCACTAACGTGGCTAGGGCACGTACCTCTACTCCCGCTCTTAGGGCCTTTTCGGCCAGCTTTCTGTACGCTGGGCCCTTCAGCTTAGTGTCCCTCTTAAGCTCTAGGATCATTTTGCCGGTACGAGTACGGTGAATACTCCGCACGGCGGCGCCCAGATCCTCGAGCTAAGCGCCACCGCGCATCACCGCAGACCTCGGAGTACTTAAATTTTTCGGTCTTCACAATGAGGGCTTCACCGCGGTTACGGTTTCGAGTCAGGCTTCGGTTCGCTTTTTCTTTCTGGGGTCTATCTCCCTTTTTCCGGACCTTGGTCCAAGGGCTTTCCCTGCCTTTGGAAGGATCGTCGCTTTTGTTGTCCCGTTCGTAACTGGGACCGGCGCTATCGCTTGGGCCACCCTTTCCGCGTGGGGCTTCGCGCACCACCTCGGTGGTGCAGGTGCTATTGGCGCCTTTGCCGCTTTTTCCGCCTTTGCTGCCTCTGTCGCCTTTGTCACCTTTGCCGCCTTTGCCGCCTTTGTCGCCTTTGCCGCCGTTGCCCAACTACTCCCCATCCCAACTATCCCCACCCCCATATATCTCCCCCTGCTGTCATGTCCTCCTTCCCTCACGCGGCATCCCTCTCACCTAACCGCGACCAAGTACTAGCCATTCAGTGGAACATCAACGGCTACCACAACAACCTCGCAGACCTGGAGCTACTCGTCAACGACTATTCCCCAATCATCCTGGCTCTACAAGAGACCCACAAGGCCACCCCCTCCCAAATGAATCGATAGATCTCTGGTAAATACAGATGGACATCAAAAACCTGCAGTAACCTGTACCACTCAGTCGCGATCGCAGTAATGCTCACCTACCATTCGTCCGCGTTGGAACAACTTCCGATCTACCAATAATCGCCATCCGCATCAAATACCCGCTCAATTTAACTATCATATCAGCATACATCCCCAGCCAAAAGCAGACCAACTTAAAAAAACCGGATCACAGCATTCCTGGATTCTTTAGAAGGCCCAATCCTTATGCTTGGTGACAACGGCCACCACCGAATCTGGGGCAAACACCCAACAAACCAAAGGGGTGAAACAATACTTGACACCGCAAACAGCCGAGAGTTGGTTCCCGTCAATGACGGATCCACCACCTTCACTCGAGGAAGCCAAACATCTTCCATCGACGTCTCTTTCGCCAGCTCCACCATAGTCAACAGACTACTTTGGACCATCAAAGATGACCCGTTGGGAAGCGACCACCACCCTATCAGCATACACATTGACGATCAACCCCAATCGATATCCAGAAGACCACGCTGGCGATACAAGGACGCAGACTGGTCCTCCTTCCAGACCAATATCAGCCACATGTGCAACTCCAACCCCCCAACGACATCTCCGAATTAATCCTAAAGATCCGAGAAGCCGCCACTACAGCGATTCCCAGAACAAGCCCAATTCCAGGAAAAAGGGCCCTCTATTGGTGGTCCCTGGACACCAAGGCTGCGGTCCGTGCCAGAAGGAAAGCCTTAAGAGCCGCCAAGCGACTTCCCGACGACCACCCAGAAAAACAACTCTCCCTAACCAACTACAGAACAATACGTAACCAATGTCGAGACACCATCCGACAGGCTAAAAAAGACAACAGCGAAAAATTTCCTAGACTCTATCAATCCTAGCGAATCAGCCTCTACCCTATGGAGCAGAGTGAACGCCCTTAGTGGTAAGAGAAGGACCAAAGTTTTCGTGATTGAAAAAACGGCCCAACAATCGCAAACACCGACGAAGTCGCAAATACCCTCGGGGAACACTTCGCCTACAGCGAAACATTCCTGCGAAACAACAACCCCAGTACCAACGACATACCTAACTTCCAGATTCCACAAGCCCACGACGAAGATGACATCAACCTCCCCTTCGCATACCGTGAACTGGAACTTGCCCTATCCAAAACAAAAGGAGAATCTGCGGGACCAGACGAAGTCGGATACCCCTTATTACGCACGCTACTACATGCAGAACGCCTCCTCCTCTTGCGACTGATCAACCAGGAATGGTCCAACAACAGCTTCCCAAACGAATGGCGACACAGTCTCGTCATTCCAATCCGGAAGCCGGATGCACCAGGACACGAGGCCGGAAGCTACCGTCGAATCTCTTTGACGTGCTGTGCATCCAAACGAATGGAGCGCATGATAAATCGGCGCCTTATTAACTTCTCACCGAGGGCACCTACCTCGGTTCCTTAGGCGAAGCCATCCATGAAGCATCCCAACTTGGTCACCACATAGAGGTCGCCGCGCTAGACATTGCCAAAGCCTATAACAGAGCTTGGATGCCACGTGTCCTCAAGCAACTGCAGTCATGGGGATTGGAAGGACACATCCTCTACTCCATCCAGAACTTCCTATCCCATCGCACTTTTCAAGTCACACTAGGCAACCATCGATCGCGCACTTTTACGGAGGAAACTGGAGTACCGCAAGGCTCCGTCATAGCAGTAACCCTCAAAGTGAACGGAATCTTCGAACGCCTCCCCAGTGGCATACGTCTGTTCATTTATGCAGACAACCTCATCCTCATGGGCACCAGGGCCACAGTTAAAGCCCTCCGAAAAAAACTTTTACAAGCCATATCATACGTCGCCAATTGGACCACCGAAGTCGGATTCCAACTTTCAGTAAAAAAAGCGGCTGCCCCTCCAGACACGCTATCCTTAGATCCCTAATCAAGATACATAACGACATTATACCCCTCCACAAAACCCTCCGAATCCTCGGCATTCTTCTTGACAGACACCTCACGTTCTGCCAGCACTTCAACAACGTCAAAAATGAGTGCAAACCCAGAATAATCCTCCTCAAAGCGCTAACCGGCAGACATCCGAACGCCAATCGAGACACCAGATTGCAAATCGGAAGTGCAATCATCAACACGCGATTGACTTACGGCCTGGAACTAACGTACCTGCGTCACACCGACCTTATCACCAAGTTAGCCCCAACGTACAACACTGCAATAAGACTAGCTTCAGGACTCCTCCCTCCACCCTGGACACGCAACATGTATCGACAACGGCAAGCTCCCTTCGACAAGTTCATGATCAGGGCAATCTGCCACCGAGCTATTGGATACAACGAGAAAACATCTGGCCCCATCAGGGAGGGTTACCTCTTTGCCGAGGCAAACCGCCTCCTCAAATCCACCACCAACCAGAAGCTCCCCCCGGGCCAGGAGTTGGAACTGACCTAAAATCCGAACTCAATCAAGAATCAACTCAAGACCGGATCCAACCCTACCATAGCAACCAGAACAGTCTCCAAACTAACGCGAACCAAATACCAAGACCATGATTTCCGGTACTCTGACGGATCTGCCGCGAGCAAACGAGTAGGCTTCGGAATCACTGGCCCCAACCTCGCCGAATGCCATAGACTACCAGACCAATGCAGCGTTTTCTCCGCCGAAGCTGCCGCCGCTTTCCTCGCTGCCACCAACCCAAGCAAGAAACCGATTCTCATCCTAACCGATTCAGCAAGCGTCATTTCTGCTCTACGCTCCGACATAGCTAAACACCCATGGATACAGGGCATCCAAAAGCATGCCCCTGCAAACACGACCTTTGCCTGGATCCCTGGTCACTGTGGAATTCGAGGCAACGAGGAGGCGATCATCTAGCCGCCCTGGACGACGAATGCCCTTCTTCACCAGAGAGCCCTGGAGCTGACCTTAAAAGTGGACATCTAAGATCATCCACGCCGCCTGGAACCGTGAATGGCTCACCTCCAACAACTCCACCATCCGAATCATAAAGAGCGACACCTATAAATGGCAGGACCCACCCCTACACCGAGATCAGGTAGTTCTTTCCAGACTCAGATCCGGCCACACCAAGCTATCCCAAAACTTTAGCGGCCAGGGTCCCTTCCGGATCACCTGCAAAGGATGCAACGCTCCACAAACCGTGACACATTTCATCTGCCAATGCCCCATATACGACGAAGCTAGATTAATCTACAATGTAACTCGCAACATCCGAGACGCCCTCCGCAACGACTCCGCCACATCGGCAGCACTTTTTGCCTTCCTAAAGGAAACAGACATGTACCAAAAAATTTATATCACCACTTTAAACCCACTCTGTCAAGAAACTCTGTATAATCCTATCCCCCCTTTTAAAGACCTGAACCAGCCTACGGCTGAAAATCTCTCAAATAAAGATAAAAAAATTCCCCGGCCTCCGGAAAAGTTCCGGAAGAGAAAGATCGACACATTCGTGAAGAAGTACCAGTTGTGGTAGGCGATCTGTG
This sequence comes from Aedes japonicus, assembly GCA_034211315.2. NCBI lineage: Eukaryota > Metazoa > Arthropoda > Insecta > Diptera > Culicidae > Aedes > Aedes japonicus. The sequence goes on along the minus strand of JASCZW010009362.1, from coordinate 4,004 downwards.
AGTGCGGACGGTACAGCAAGCGAGAGGAATGCTGGCAGAAGCGCTTGCTGGCCTTCCTCCGCTCTCACCGTGGTCTCACGCTGTTCTGGCCGGATCTCGCTTCGTGCCATTACGCCAAGCCTGTAATGGATTGGTACGAAGCGAAGGGCGTTAATGTGGTCCCGAAGAAGAGCGAACCTGCCAAATACACCAGAACTTCGTCCGATCGAAAAGTTTTGGGCGATAATGAAGAAGAAGTTGAAGAAAAGCGGAAAAACATTCAAAACCGATGAAGCTTTGAGGAAAAATTGGGAGAAATTGTGTAAGGAAGATGGACATAGCCTCGCCCAAGAACTCATTAGCAGTGTTAAGAGAAATGTACGAGCATTCAGCTTGGGGGAGAAAATTCAATAAATCAATTATGCCAAAACATAGCTAATATATTGTTATTTGATCCCTGAAAAGAGAGAAGTATCGGATATAAAATGAATTTTTGGTGATCATTTTTGTGTGTCTCATTTTTTCCGAGTCCAGTCTTTATTACACAACAAAAAAGCGTTCCTGAAAATGAAAACGGACCGTGAACTAGTTCACGTTTTCAGGATTTTTCCCTTTAAACGTTATATAGTCCATGATAACGTGATTCAGTTCACGGTGTATTTTTGCTTGTTCTCAAATTCACGACTGCAGTTCATGGATCTGGGCACGAATTTTTTTTTCCGTGTACTGAGACCACATTTTTCATTTAGCACAAAGCCCTCCTTTTTTTCTGACTTTTGAATCCTGAAAAGCGCTCGGCATTTGTTCATGGGAGGAAAAACAAAACCGGCTGTACTTAAATCAACATTAGAACTGCTTGAAAATTACATTTTGATTCAAATTCAAACCATACCATCGTTTCAACTGTTCAATCCCAAACCAGAAAAAAAAATCATAATCTTACCATTCGAAACCCTCGAGCTCTCAACGTCTTGCTCCCTTCGTGTTTCCGTTCAATCGCTTCGAGCAAACTCAAACTCTATCCGGGCGCCAGGTGGAAATCTAAAATAATAAAAAAGCAGATGTTCTTAATGTTCTTTTCAGCAACAAACATTATTTTTTATCCCTACACCCCTCCTGCCTCCCAAGAACTCCGTCGCACATGGTCGGTAGTGTTTTTCATCAATATTTTTCTTTCCCCAACAGGGAACTTGGCAGCGAAGGAGGAAGGAGCAGGAGCGTAGAAGATTCGTCTTTCTGTCATGATAGCGGCACGGCTTGAAAGAGTGAACAGCAGCAAAGCCGAAGTCAAGAAGGTTCTGTCCAACTACGTGCGGCTCCAATCGTTTTGAGGACTCCCAAAGGATACTATCCGCCTGGGCTCGGGAAGATTCTAAAGCGTATAGCAGAAAAAACAACGCTTCGAAATTGCAACGGTTTCAAATTTAATCACAGGGTTTCGGGGGACGAGAGATGTTTTAATAACAGCCATTCGCCGTAGCTCATCACTGACTGCTTCGTTCGTGGTAGTTTGACTAGCATAAGGGAGGAGTTTGAAGGTACGCTCCGGTAGCGAACAAATTCATCCATTCGGCGTTTCGTGTGATGGGACAAATCAGGGGCAAATCAAACACAAACAAACACATTCACGCAGAGAGGACCGTGAAAAACCACAAAAGAGGGCGGATCATGGTAAATTTCGTAGTTTATTACGTTTTGGATTTTCACCAATTGGGTTAGTGAATTTATGGTGCTACACGGTGATCCCGGACCGAGGGGAGCGACGGTGTTTCGATCGGCGAATTCTGGATGATACCTTCAGATCCCATAGTCGTCAATCGTTCGAATATGTGTAGGCTTTGGAAAACCGTTCCAGGTTTTACGCAATTTTTCGCGACAAACCACCACGTCACCGAAGCCCGGCACAAGCGATTACGAGGCCGTGAAATTAAATAAGCGAAGTCTGCGTCACAGGAACATCACTACAGCCGCTGTAGTTCCACTCTTGGTTGGCTCGGGTTTGCCATTAACAAGGGAGACCTTTAACATCTGCTTCCAGATGTCGGTTGCTCCTGTTGACTTCCAACTGTAAATTTGTAACTCGCCACATAATATCGTGCCTCGTGCTGAAACGGATAGATACCTTCATTCCTAACTTCTATCGGGACGGTCGCTAATGGCCGGAGTTTGGAAGGTGGTGGTTGAAATAAATTTGTTATTTTCCATCAAAACGAGCAAATGAGGCGGAACTCGACATTGCCAGTGCTGTTTTTAACCGACCGGGCGAAATCCCGTCCTATTTCGTGTCGGTAAAGTGGGATGCTGAAAACAAATAAATATATTTTACATGATAATGACATTCCGCGTTTCTGGTGGATTTAACTCCAAGCGGCAAGTGCCCGCGGCAGACGGTTGATAATTTACTACCCGTTGAAGGTTAAGAGGCACCACCATCCGTACTCCACGCGAAAGAGCATTGAATTGTATGCCATCCAGGTTTGACATTGGTAATTGCTTTAATGACAATTTGCAACGTTTGGGAAGTTGGTTTTAAAGAGCGAAAAGAACTGAATCGGAAAACTTTTTACCGGGATCTTGATGAAGTTGAGCTTCAAAGTATAACTTTTGTTGGAATGAAAATTTTAGGGCTGATTCTTTTTCTGCTTTTTCGTTTGTTTATCGTTATGACGTTCGTTAGTTTATGTAAATTGTCTGACAAACACCGATTGCTTTCTATGCGCAAGAAAGTCTTGCAAGGTTAACATCTGGAAGCTATCTTCTTCTGTACTGGATATCGAACTTTCTACACATGAGCACATGTTTTCCCTTTTGGAAAATTATGTTTAGCGTCCATAAGATGACGTACTAAAATTTCATTATTTTTTTTTGTTAAGGTTTAGAGGTGCCGAATTTGCATTGTGCCAGGCCCCTCTCAGAGTTCTGTAGCAAACCCCCTACCCCCCAGGATTTTTCGTCGAGTCGAGTTATTGGAATCGGGACACTGAAGAAATATGCGTTCCTGTCAAGATAAGCAAGTGTAGTTGTAAATAAATGGAAAATACTAATTTTTCTTCTGATTTCTAGTTACAGTGTTAAATGTTTTTGTACTTTGCTCCCTTTAGAAATAGATAGTAGAATAGAAATAGAATCAACATTCGCTCGAGAGTTTGCGTCTGTTGTAATGTTTTGAAATTTGAAATATCTTCCCAGCACCATGGGATACCAGAAAATAACGGCAATTTTTACTAAAACCAAAGATGTGAAGCGAATGTATCGATAGGTCCCCAAGTAGCAACCGAAAAACATAAATAAAGGGTGTCCACGATGAGGATTACCACACACACAAAATTGATTCGCAAAATTCGAGTTTTCATCCGATTGCCATCAAATTTTCAGGGATTGAGTAAATAACTATTAAACTTCATTTTACCATTTTACTCATATTTTATTAACAGTCCATACGCAAATGCCCACACCTTGGCCTTAACCCCGGCCATAAGATTCTGCAAAACCTGTGAATCAACCGTTTTTTGTATGTAAACCCATACTTTCTTCAGTTCCTCGACTGTCTTCACTACCGTAGGTCGTTTAAGAAGGTGCTGCTTCATAATCGCCCAGTACTTCTCGATGGGGCGGAGCTCGGAGTGTTGGGAGAGGTTGAACATTTTCGGCACGAAATTGACCTTGTTGTCCGCATACCACTTCAGCACGTCGCTTGAGTAGTGACATGAGACCAAATCCGGCCAGCAGATTGTTGAGGACGTTGTGGGCCTTCAGGAGAGGAAGCAGCCGCTTCTGGAGGCACTCTTTTATGTACACCTGTCCGTTCATCGTGTCCTGGGTCACGAAAGGTGCCTCCACTTCCCGGCACGTTGCAGATGGCTTGCCAAACCAGGAATTTCTTCGCAAATTTGGACATCTTCTGAGTGCGGACATGCTCTGGAACGCTGAACTTATTCTTGGCCGTGAAAAACAGGTTGCCGGGGATCTGTTTGAAGTCGGCCTTCACATATGTTTCGTCGTCGTCCATGATGCAGCATTCAACT
>JASCZW010009361.1:0-43054 GCA_034211315.2 Aedes japonicus | reverse complement strand
TGTTCCTAAATTGTTTATGGCAAACCGAATGTATTAAAAGGTTCATGGCGAGTATCGACTCGCCAAGTTCTCACTCGTTTCAACTCATTCGACTCGCAAAACGCAATCTCTTTTGTGATTCTGTACACTCTTAGCTTGATTCAATATAATAAAGCCCGATTCAAAGTAAATTCAAGTGATCATAACTCAAGAATTAAACAACAAGCAGGGTTTATCATAATGTGACACAAAAGGGTATTTATTAAGCTTTCAAACGATATGCACCAAGTTAATACACGGTGTTCAATAAGTTCGGATACACTTTCAAAATTTGTTAAAAAAATGAAAACATGTTTTTTTATTTTTTGGATTTATGTTATTGAAAGCTATGTTTACAAGGAACGTTTACAACATTTCTCTTGGAATGACCCCCCTTTGTACTCCTTAACGAGGCTTCAAACGTTTCTCGAACGCGTCGCAGGCGGCACGCACGGACTGCATGGGCATTTCGTCCCAGATTTTGAGAATTACCGTCTTGGAAATGATCCAAAGTGCTGACCTTGTATTCGTTCAGCTTCGCCATCATATGGGACCAAACAAAAAAAGTCGAGAGGATTCAAGTCCGGGGAGCTGGGAGGCCACAAAGTTTTGTCCAGAAAGTCGGTTAAATTGTCCCGACACCAGGCTTGAACCACATTTGCCGTATGGGCTGGTGCACCGTCCTGCTGGAACACGTAGTGCTCATCGCCAGTAGAGGCTTCGGAGACTGGGGGCAACAACCTTTTCCAAAACCTCAGTTTTTGTAGTACGCCGCGTTGATTTTGACGTTTTTTCAATAAACACCAAGGGTAGCTTACCACGTTTGCATACTGCCCCCCAAACCATCACCGACGCGGCACTTTGGAACCGAGGGATGTTTATATTGGATTCAGGAATGCTATCCCTCGATGGCGCCCACCGGTCATTTTGCACATTGTGCGGCTGCTGCAGCACGAACGGTTTCTCGTCCGAAAAAAATAAACTCCTGACCAGCGTGCCGAGAGAGGATCCTCTTAGCTCGATCCAACCGCTTTTTGCTGGTAGCCTCCGAAACGCCATGGACCTTACGTTTTTGTAAGGCCTGAAACCAAGGTCCTTGGTGAGTATGGTGTGAGCGGTTCCAATGGAAACGTTGAGATCTGCAGCCGTTTTCCGGATTGAGCGGTTCTTTTTGCGCCGAATTCGCTCCCTCACGATCTTGATGACCCGTGGCGTCCTCGCTGGTACGCGGCCGACCGGATCTCGCACGGTCATTGGTCGAGGACGTCTCCCGGTATCGCCTGATGGTCGATGTAGACAAAGTTCCGCTTGACCCCATGCGATTTCAGCAGCCGGAATATATCGCCGGGTCGCTCACCGTTCAAAAGCAGCAATTACGAAGTCCCGATACTCTTTCATCGCGCGTAACAAACGAACAACAACTAACAGAATGTCAACACCGCGCACATTCGGTAGCGTATGAATGAAGCTAAAGCTGACACCAATACCAATGCAGAATATGTACATGGCGCATACCTACGCAATGATGAAAACATGTATTCGAACTTATTGAACACCGTGTACATTTTACCGTTTCGAACGAACTGTCGCACTTTACTTGTGATCGATGCCATCATGATCTGCACAGTCGATGGTGACACTGTACCGGCAAACTTATTGCACTTTAAACGCATTTGTTGTGCATTTGTCACTTCTTTACCGCAACCTCGAAGTTTTCGCTTTACAATTGCCCAATATTTTTCGATCGGTCTGAACTCAGGGCAATTCGGAGGATTAATCTCATACCATTCTAGCACCACCTTAGAGTAGTGGCAGCTGGCTAGATCCAGCCAAAACATAACGTTGTTCTTGTGTTGCCGAATCAAGGGTAAAATTCGCTTTTGCAGACACTCTTGAATGTAAACCGTCGACGTCATTGTGTGAGATGTGATGAAAACCTTGATTTTGAGGCCACAACTGCAGATTCCTTGTCAAGTCATTAGTTTCCGAGCATTTATACCTGGAAGGGACATCCCCACGACCAGTGGTAAAATTTTCGTCCGGGGAGTTCCTTATAATCCCAAGTAGCACACTAAATCATAATTAGTTGTAGTAACTTGATTACAACTTAGCAAGTCTTATTTATGTTATCTCAACTGAATTGCAACAAGTGTGCTACTAGGGATCCATTATGACAAATGTTTCGTCATCCATTAAAATACAGCCATCAAATTTCGTCAAAATTCGTTCGTATAGTAATCGTGCTTGGTTTTTGGGCCACTAGATTTTGTTTCAGGGAGCGATTCAGATGTTTACGGGCACAAAAATACTTATATCCTTCTCTTGAAAGGATGTTACGCAAGATGGAAAAGTTGGAATCGTATGTCTTTGCCAAATCACGTATGGAGACATCTGGGTTGCCTTTCACATACCTCAACACCTTCCTCCTCAGCTCTTTGTCCCTAGAGTCACTTTTATGAGAGATGTGCTGTGCTCTATCCACACTCAGAGTATCCATGTAACGTTTTATTACAAGATACACCATTGACTTTGGGAATTTTAGCACTTTTGCTATTTTTCAAGCAGACCACGAATGATTCTCTAAATGTTTGTGCACAATTAATTTTATTTTATCAAGTTTCATGATCCGTAATTTCGAGATGCGTCGATCAATTGAGGAAAACTTTTCACCAATTTCTTCGTCAATGGAACAACAGCAAATGCCTGTGAAACGTTTTTTGCTCCAACCACCAGGGACGCGGTGGTGTATTAAACCGTGCGTCCAGATTCACTTTGAATCGAGCTTTAACAAGTATATTAATTCCTCAGGCCTAAGGGATCATATATGACCCCCAAAAGGAAAATGACTGTATAAAATCACAGACTGAACAAAAGTGTACGCTGTCTTCGGAAAATTGCTGATCTACAGCAGTAACAGTAGCTTGTAGAGCTATATAAGATTATGATAAGTATTCAAACATATTGAATGAAGCTTTTGGAAAACCAACTGTCATTATTTGATCATTTTGTTACTTTCCAGGTCATACAAACTGCCTTCAGATCAGTAATTAAGATCTACAGTAGTAATTATAGCTTTTTGGGCTATTCAAAGTAACGTTATGTATTCAACCATATTCAGGGAATATTTTAGAACGTAAACAATCATTACGAGATAAACTGGGACGATCGGGGTCATCCAAACTGTCCTTTAGAATATAAGATCTATAGTTGTAACAGAAAGTTTTTGGAGTATGCAAAGGAACAATATGTATTTAACCTTATTTATTGAACAGTGTGGAAGGTCAACAGACATAATGCGACAATACTGGGATATTTTAGGTTATCCAAACTGTTCCTAAGATTAAAACAAAAGATCTACAGTTGTAACAGTAGCGTTTTGGGCTATATAAGGTGGCAACAGGTGTCAACAGTCAATATTTCATAACTTTCTTATCCTTTAAGCTCATCCAAACTGTTCTTCCGTTCAGAACTAAGGATTTACAGTTGTAACAGTAATTTTTAGGCAATACAAAGTTATATTATAAAGCAATATGACATGTTCTGGATCATTCAAACTATTCTTGAGATCAGAACATAGGACTTACAGTTGTAACAAAAGCTTTTAGGGGCTATGCAAAGCTACGCTGTGTATTGAAACATATTCTTTGAATATCTTGAATGACCAACAGACATTACGAGATAATCTTCTAGGTTATCCAAATTATCCTGGAATTCAAAACTGAAATCTACAGCTATTACTGTAGCTTTCTGAACCAAATAAAGGAACAATACGTATTTGACCAATTCAAGTCTTCTGAATGGTAAACAGTTATAATGAGATATCTTAGGATGTTCTAGGTCACCAAAACTGCCCTTGAGTTCAGCAGTAAGGATCTAGAGTCGCAACATTAGCTTTATAACATTAGCTTTATAACCTATGACGATAAGGTCACCAGTTATCCAGTTATCAGATTATCGTGGGATGTTCAAGCTCATAAAAACTGACTTGAGTTGAGAACTTAAGATATACAGTAGCAATCGTTACCTTTTGGGCTCTACAAAACTACGATAACTTTTCAAACATATTCAATGAATATGAAACGACCACATTTGTCATAGGATAATCTTGTTAGGTCATTCAAGGTCTACAATTGTAACAATAGTTTTGTGGGCTATACAAAGTTAAGTTAGTTTGTTTGGCATGAATATCCCAAGATTATCTCATATTCATTGAATATGTTTGAATATTTCATTTTCATTTTGCAGCATTTGGTGGGGCAATAAGAGCGCAAGTCAATCCAAAGCCGATGGTGAAGGAGGGGTAATGGCGAACTAGTCTATTCAGGCCACATGAACTCCATGGGAAGGAACAAGGATAGGTTAGGGTAGGTAGTTAAAGTAGGGCGTTTTGGACCGGTTAAAAATGCTACAAAAAGAAAATCATAAGTCGAGCACTTGACACTGAAGAAGTCTGTAAGTCGCAGACGAAATTGGCCTATTTGTCAAAAGATAAGCCAGTGGAATGCAGAGTGCAGTGGAATGTAAAGGAATTTGCTCGCGTTTACATGTGATTATTTGGAAAAAAATGATTCAATGTTTCATTTTTATTTTTGAAAAGTGATCAAATGAAATGTAAATTTGAAATTATCCTTGTTTCCCAATCACAATCGTTCTACTAACAAACTCATTTTTTTTAAATTGTGATTTAAAAAAAAAAGGTGAAAGTAATCAGAAAATCGTTAATTTACAATTCTGCATTAAAAAGATCGACAAATCCTGAAAAGATAGAGAGTGCCATTCCCTGTAGTTCCAAGTATTTGAGATGCCACTGTACGTTTCATGTTGTTTTTACGCTGCAAGTTGCTATATCAAAGTAAAATCACTCTATGATTTTCTATAATTTGAAAGTCGGCTGTCGTATACAGTACATATTAAAATTAAAATTTATGAACAATGAAAGAATTGCCACGCCAATGACAACTGAACCTACTGTCGTGTCCCTTAACTACTTGATGTCAGGCGTCTACAAACTGTTTCTAGCCTCGTCTAAGCGTAAATTGCGCACGGTAGCACACATCTTTTATTCTGAACAAACACTCCTATGGCAAACCCCAGTGATACGATACTCTGAGTTCCTAAAAGGGCCCTCCGCATCCCACAAAACCACAATACTTATGGCCACGGTCTAGAAGTCCACTACACAGGAAATTCTATGACACAGTTCAAACTTCCACATCAAATTGAATATTAAATGTTTTCAAAATTGAATAGATCTATCTATGATTAAATTTTTAGTGATTTACGGCCCAACCCGCCAATATCACACTCAACTTTAGTGCCTGTATACATGCGTGATACGACGCGGCTATTAAAAAGGAAGAGAAGCGAGTGTGATATTATCACTACTTTGTGTGGCTGGACCTTTGGCTCTCCCATGAAGGGTTCATTAGAGTAAAAGGCGACATCTATCATAAATCAGCTATCTCCAATGCATCATTAACATGAGATTAGGCCCTCCCACGAGCGTCATGGTACAAAATCCAGCCATGGAGAGGGCATATTCATTGAATATGTTTGAATATATATCATAACATTGTAAAGCGGATAAAGCTACTGTTACAACTGTAGATCTTAAGTTCTGAAGTCCCGGACAGCTTGGACGACCTAGCACATCTCAAAAAATATCCTACTTCCTACAAATCTTACTTTTTTCAATAATTTCTATGTTATTGAGGACTAATTAAACGGAACACACCGCTTGGAAAATTTTAGGCCTGAAAAGGATAGTTCAAATAATATTGCATTGTACAATCTGAAGGGCTTACATTTAGTCGCTTAGTCCTACGTCATCATTCCGAACAGCCCAATGGGGCTGTACCTTGTAGTTTTTTGCATGAAATTCTGTTTTTTTTAGGCACAATCCTTGCAGCGATACGTCGGAGGCCCAAATCATTAATCTAAAAGGTCTATGGTCATCCATTCTTTGCTTTTGTTGATGTTTTCGCCAGTTTTCGACGTCACTACTACTTCTCCTACCATCGTTCACGGACACGTGGTCACTTCTAAAACGTTCGGGCCTATGATAAGCGACTGTTTTCTTCAGAGTATTGTTGCTGAATCCATTTTCTAGCATTTACAATGCAATCGCACCACTGACAATGTTTTTAACGGAACATTTAAAACAAAATCGTTGATGCAAATAAAATTCCATTTTAAAAGTTTTACAAAACGAGTACACACACTATCGCAGATGTACTCAACATGGCGTAACTTTAAAAGATGTCAAGTTATCAAGCTAAAAATTTCATAGAATGTCAATGACAGATGTGGCAACCTTAAAAATAAAAAATCTTAACGCAAATCGAGCGACTCCAGTGCCAAGATATCACTAGAGGAGATGGATCGGCCGAAGATCAACGTTGTGCCGAACCCTCACAAAGTTCCCGATACAAGTTTTGGGCAAACCTCAAACGGAGGAACTACTCGAATAATTTAGTGTCCAAAGGGGTGTCGATGCATTTTTAGAAAGCCTGAAAACGTAGAATTCAAGAAAAATGTGTTCCATGGAATTATCTTTCGTAGCTTTGATTTCATCGCCATCCGGAATAAGTCCATTTTTTTAATGCATCCGTTAGAAATTGGTAAGAGGATTCTTACATGTGTTCGTGTTTTCAAAAGAGTGTTTGGAAAAGGAGTCAGCAATATTCTCCTGCAAAATCTGCACAATTGTTTTGGAATTTTTTTCGGTGGCTGCTGTCCAGTCTTTCTGGAACTTTTTTTGGAACATGCAGTTTGGGACACTGTATCCTCCTTTCAAAAGTGCCGCTTGCCAATCGGCCAATATCATTCAATTGGCGGAAGATCCGAACAGTTATATTTTTTTTCTCGTTTTTTGGACCACCCTATATCAAAATGGGTCACCCTAATGACAAAATGAAAAAATTAAGTCATTCAAAAGGAACAAACCTACCAAATTTCGCGTAATTCTAAGCTTCACTTCATCTTTTTGATATGGAATTGCTGGATTATCACATCCAGAGCCATAAATTGTTCTCCACATCGCTTTTAATTTTTACATTTTATGTACAAATGGTTTTAAAAAAAAAGTATTCCCTCAGGACGTGACTAATGAATTTACCATTTTATCGGTTGTAGGCCATGTCTTGGTAGTGTGACCCAATATTTTAATTTAGCATATTTGAAATTAACGGCCCAAAATTACTTGGAAACAAATAACATAGCTAGGGTAGGAATCGGCTTAAGCACCCCAAGACCCTATTCCAAGCACAGGGTAAACGTTAACCTAAAACGCTCATTTTTTGCAGTATGGCGCTTCACTACTTGGAGCACCATACTGCAAAAAATGAGCGTTGTAGGTTAACGTTTACCCCGTGCTTGGAATAGGGTCTTGGGGTGCTTAAGTCGTTTCCTACCCTATGTAAAATCCATTTTTAGACTTTTTTCCGCCTTTTGTATGGGGTGGAATCAATGTGCGACGGTCCGACGATCTAGAGTGGTATAAGGCGAATGATGTCGATTTCGTGCCGAAAGATCTGAGCCCCCAAACGCTCCGGAACTGCGCCCAATAGAAAAATACTGGGCCATTATGAGGGAGCCGCTTCCAAAACGACCTAAAGTGATGAAGAATATAGAAAGTCATCATACTTAGTTGAAAATCCTCCAAGTAGATATCAGTTTGCTTATCAGGAAGGTAAATCATCGGCATTGCATGCAGTTGTTCCAAAACTCGAAAAATCTATTCAAGTGAAAGAAAGTTCACTGGCTGCATTCCTAGACATTGAAGGAGCATTTGACAATGCATCTCATAGCTCAATGATAAAAGCAATGACGAAGTTTGGCTTCGATAAGTGTACGAGATGCTATCAAAAAGACAAATATCAGCAAATCTCGGAAATTTCACTTTCTTAAAAACACTATCTAAAAAACTTGTTTGAGCGATTGTGATTGGAAAACTAGACGACGAGCACTCGACACTGAAGAAGTCTGTAAGTCGTAGACGAAATAGGCTTATCTGTCAAAAGATAAGCTTTCTCTAGTGGAATTTGAAGGAATTTGCTCGCGTTTACTAGTGATAATTTGAAAAAAGTGTTTCAATGTTTTAGTTTTAAAAAAAGCTCAAATTTAATGTTTATTTTAAATTCTCCTAGTTTCCAAAACTCGGAAGCTCATCCATCAGTGTAAGAACTGTTAAAGGGTGTCCACAAGGAGGCGTATTGTCACCTCTATTGTGGTCTTTAATAGTTGATGATCTCCACAAAAATAGTCAAACCCTAGGGTTTGAAGTAATTGGCTTCGCAGATGATACAGCCATAATAGTCTACGGTAAACATGACTGTACCATCGCTAACAGAATGCAAAGTGCTCTAAATTATGTCTCATCGTGGTGTGATAGGAAAGGCTCAAACATAAATCCTTCTAAAACTACTATTATGCCATTTACACTAAGGAGAAAATATTTATTTGAAAACTTAAGATTGAAAGGTACGCATTTGGAACTTTCAAATACAGTCAAATTCCTTGGAGTATTCTTTGGCAGTAAACTAAACTACAACTTTCATTTTTCATTTCATCAACAGAGCGATAAATGCTCTATGGATACAAAGAAAAAAAAATCAATTTTAACAGCCGCGTAAAATTACCCCTCCGTTTAGTTTCACGTCAAAGGAGGTGTAAACAACGAAATTGTTTGCAATCTTTCATGCGCCATACAACAATGTTTGCGATCTTTCATACAACAGACTAGATTCAGGCGTTAGCTGGATTAAATTTACATGAAATATCCCATTGAAAATCTAGCATTCTCTTTATGTGCATTAGATAACGCAGAAAATTAGATGTTTCTTTCTATATGTGTAAGCAATGGGGACTAAAGCCAAAAATGATCCATTGGATTTACTCTGAAATGGCGAAACCCAAGATTATCTATGCTGCATCGGTCTGGTGGCCAAAAACTAAAGAAACTGTTGTACAAAGAAGGTTAGAAAAACTTCAAATACTAGCAACTAGTTCAATTACTGGTGCAATGAGAAGCGCACCAACAAAGACACTGGATGCATTGCTTTTCATGCTACCATTGCATATACATACAAGTAGAAGCTGGAAAGTGCGCTCTAAGGATCTGAAGGTTTGTGAACCTTTTCGAAGTGATCAAATAAGACATCTTAGCATTCAAAAAAATGTTAAATTTAATCCTTTAGTTATGAACAACGAAGATTGGATGGAGAAAAAATACAACTTCTACTGTTCGTATCAAGTTATTGATCCTGGACGTGATTAGTGGGAAAGAGGTGGTCCACACTTCCGTCAAGGATCGCTTGTATTCTATACAGACAGTAAACAGATTGTATTCTATACAAACATGAACAATCAAGTGGAAGCAAGTGACCCAGGGATTAACATATCAAGCTGAACAATGCATTAGGTCCTAAGTAATATTGAGAGATTCTCTTCGTCGACTTTCTCTATTGTTAATAGTTTGTCTATTAAACGATTTTCTGATGTTTCTGACGTACGGGATCTTTAATGATACTTTATATTAAAGTACTGGGTATTGATAATACTTGAACATGTTTTGACATAGCCGAAAAAACGCAAAGAGAAAGTCAACAATACGAGGCTCCCAATGTTACTTAGGACCTAATGCACTGTTAAGCTTGATATCAATTTCAATCGGTATGTTATGTAATGTTATGTTATATGCTCACGCAGAAACTATAGATATTCAAATATATGCATTACGTCGGACAGTCAAGCAGCTCTGATGAACTAGCAAGACTCGGATCGTCTCGAAGGACCTGAACCCTTTTGTAGTTGGTTTATCTGTTTCTTCGCTTAGAATGGAGATGAAAGCCTGACAATACCCAAAAGCGGAGTCAAAACATTGGAACAACACTTTCATAGCTTGGCAATCACAGTGGTTCATCACTCCAAACATTTCAATGACTCGCAAATTACTTGATCTCACCAAATAAGATTCAACCTTATACATATATTTATTTGTTCAACATCACATTTAGTATAAGACATAATCAACAATAGTACGCCACAATACTCGGTTTGCGACTGCCGCTCTCCAACCTCGGTCACGCCCAATGCTCGCCAGATCACGCTCTACCTGGTTCGCCCATCGTGCTCTCTGCGCTCCACGCCTTCTTGTGCCCACCGGATCAGTAGCGAACACCAACTTTGCAGGGTTGTTGTCCGGCATTCTTGCAACATGCCCTGCCCACCGTATCCTTCCGGCTTTGGCCACCTTCTGGATGCTGGGTTCGCCGTAGAGTGCAGCGAGCTCGTGGTTCATCCTTCGCCGCCACACACCGCCGAAGATCGTCCTTAGCACGCGTCGCTCGAAAACTCCGAGTGCTTGCAGGTCCTCCTCGAGCATGGTCCATGTCTTGTGTCCGTATAGGACCACCGGTCTTATTAGCGTTTTGTACATGGTGCATTTGGTGCGGGGGTGAATCTTTTTAGACCGCAGTTTTTTCTGGATCCCGTAGTAGGCACGACTTCCACTGATGATGCGCCTTCGAATTTCACGACTCGTATTGTTGTCAGCCGTCAGTAAGGATCCGAGGTAGACAAATTCCTCCAGCACCTCGAGGGTATCCCCGTCTATCGTGGCATTACTTCCTAGGCGGATCCGGTCGTGTTCGATTCCGCCTACCAGCATGTATTTTGTTTTCGACGCATTCACCACCAGTCTGCCACCGTTACAAATGTTCTTGCGATAATGTCCATGTCGTCCGCACACAAATTGACCAGATTTCGTGAAAATCGTACCCCGGCTGTTGAGCCCGGCTCGTCGCATTACACCTTCCAGAGCGATGTTGAATAGTAGGCATGAGAGTCCGTCACCTTGTCGCAGTCCCCGACGAGATTCGAATGAACTGGATAGTTCACCCGAAACCCTTACGCAGTTTTGCACACCGTCCATCGTTGCTTTGATGAGTCTGGTCAGCTTCCCAGGAAAGCCGTTTTCGTCCATAACTTTCCATAGCTCTGTGCAGTCGATACTGTCGTATGCCGCCTTGAAGTCGATGAACAGGTGATGCGTTGGGACCTGGTATTCACGGCATTTCTGGAGGATTTGCCTTACGGTTTATTAGGTGTGTTATACCGGACAACGCTTTAAGTCAAACATAGGCGATCACTTCTAAAAGCAAAAAAAGGGGGAAATGCCACAATAGATCTAAGAATTGGTCGCAGTGATGAAGATACCCAACATGGAAAACAGGCAAATTTATGAAATTGATACTGATTTCTTGAGGCAAATATTGATCATACTTTCTTATGAATATCCAAATATTTGTTTAGCTGCGTAATCAAGTTAGAATTATTTGAAGATGTCCGGATTATTATGGATACAGACCTTAGGGTAACTTCCATGAAATAACAATGCATTCTAAGCGTTAGAGTCTCCATAATCAACTGAACGAACCTACCGGTGAAAACAAATATCGTGGAATTACAATAACTACAGGACAGTTTACCCTACGCAACCCCGAAAAGATCCCTCAGTTTAGTTCTAAGCCAGTTGTTCAATCAAAGCATCGACCAACGTAAATAAATAAACGGATGGCACCGAAATGGCAGGGCATCGTACTCGTCCTTTTGTACAGCTACTACACATCTGGCTACGCATGAACGTGGGAGAGTGTTATCAGTCGTCGCATTTCCAGCACCGAATCTTCGAACCGCCAAGCGAGAGAGAGAGAAAGAGATCTACACCTCCACCGAGAGTGGCTGTGTGGGAGTTCTGCTTTAACACTTTTCCAACGTTTGCCCTCCTCCATTTATTCGCTTTCAAATTCACAAGCTCCCCCGATGAAAACCCGAGGAAAACGAAAGGATAAAGCCAATTTACTAACCATTCGCTTTCCGAATCCTGCTACTGCTCTACACTGCTGAATTGGCTCACTGGCCGACGGATGGAGGATGTTTCGCTGATCCTTTTTCCTTTTTCTCGTCGGGAGGAAAGATGTGCAGTGCACAGTAGTTAGTGGCAAGCGGCAGGATATCCCCCGAACTTTTACGACGTATTACGGCTTTATGTAACCTTGTTATCGAGTCACACTATAAACACTTTGCTACAACCATTGCCGTTTTACACGCAACCCTAGAACCAGTCACTTTCAGGTAATATTTAACACTCGGTTTTCAACTAGTAGCTTCCGTTCGCCACCCACGCTCCCAAGCTGGGAAACAGAGGAAGGAAGCTTAATTGGCGAATGTAACGCTGGAGGAAGAAGCGAGTGAGAACATTTTTTTCCCCCTGACTATGCCTCGTCGAACTGGGTATAATTCAAATCTAATTAAAAGCCTTCACACGGCCAAGACGAAGTCGAAGACGATGGCGGCCACATTCCTGCCAGGCAACTCAAGGCCACCACTGCGCCTTCAGGTCGATTGGTTCACTTTCCTGGATTATCCGCTGGTTGACTGAATACCCGATAATTACATTTACATACGGTTGATTAACCACCCACTAGCAATGCACTGTTTTCTTCTGTTTTTCCTCGCTTCCTAACAAGCTGGAAGGAACATCAATTTCCTCAATTCACTCACTCACAATCACATTGGCATCTTGCTCCTTTGATTTTCCTCTTCCTCGGAACACAATCCGATCATCAGGAAAAGGGGAAATTCCTGCCTCGGCTGCAGTTTTTCCTTCCACTTTGATTAGCAATTAGCTGCAGCCTCAGATTGTAAGAGATTTGCACTTCAAAGAGCTCCCCTAAGTAGGCATGGGGTGGTCTTCACCCGTGACGGTCACTGACTGCTAGTAGTCCTAATTTTTCCTGCATACAAGTTCTGCCAGTTGTTGCTGAAAGTTTCCTTTTTTCAACAGCACTTTTCCTGCTTCAACGATTTGCTTGATATCCTTACCGAGTCCAGAGTACAACTGAGGGAAAATGCTGCTCCGCTTGTGACGATATGCTGCTACCTAGGTGCCACCCAGCCAGGGGGTGGTGGATCTCAGCTGGACGAGCGACGACGACGACAAGCGAGAAGGAACTCAAGCTGGGTCTCAACATTGGGTGCTTCGGACCGGGGAGCTCGCTCTGCTGGAATATGAACAGTCGAAGAGAGCGCTTTGTTGGCATACAAAAGCGGTTTGCTGACGAAGAGTGCGTTGATTTTCGTTGGCCAGAGCAACGGCCATGCGGTTGATTACAACTTGCGGGACCGGTAGGGTTGTCTCTTGGGTTTTGTAAATTCGATTTGGGTAATTTACACACTTTTTTTTGTGCCCAATCATTTTTAACTTGACAACTGCCGCAGCTGTGTCATTTAGGGTAATAAGAATTTCAGTCAGTGAGGGCGAGCCGAGCTAAAAATCTGACGTGTGGATTTTTCTGCTGCGTTTTTCCTCCTAGAATTTCAAATAGATTTATATTGAATTTTAACAGTTAAAATGTTTTTGACAACGTGATGTGTGAAGGCTGTTATTCTTTTCAATTATTGAGATCCAGGTTTCGATAGTGCGTAAACTTTTACTGTGGAAAATTGCAGTTGCAATTGAACGAATACAACTCATTCGGAAGAAAGTGTGAAAATCGTAACAAACCCGGTTCGAAGTGAAAAAGTGCGAGGATGTGTCTTCGGCCGCCTGGAAATTCAACGATGGTGAGACAGCTCATTGGAATCGGTGTGCAACCGTCAATGCTAATGCTAATGCTAATGCTAATAAGAATTTCAGTCAGTGAGGGCCTTTAACAGAAATTTGGGAGATTTTTTTTTTTAAACAGTTCATTTATTTGGAAGGTTTAATTGCGTTAGCTTTACGGTGATTTAATAATAGGGGGTTTCATCGCATAGATGTCGCCAGCACTTTAACTTTCAACTGGTAGTGGTTGAACATAAGTCTACTCATCATACGGATGAAATCACGGTTTACCTGCAGGTCCTTGAACCACGCCCTCGATGAAACAATAGGAATTATGGAATGTAACAATCATTTTGCCAACTCGAATGGTTTTATACATCAAGTGAAATTTTATGTGTCTAGAAACGACATGAATCATGTTGGATCCATCATGTGAAATCCCAAATGACATGAGAACTACCGAACAACTGAAATGGTATTGATATCATGTACTCAGACTCGTTATATTCGAGCATGCTCCGGATATTTTAATGGAAGTGGTAAGATTTTTTTCTTACGTGTTTGAACGGTCATATTTATCTGTTGTTCTCTTTTGCTGTGATAGCAATACTGCCCATAAAAACATATCTGTCCCACCTTAGCTTGATTTCCTATTCATATGGGACAGTTATGCTTTTATGGGCAGAATAGTTTATGAAAGTTCATTTCAATAAATTTAGAAATAAACAAAAACAAATCTTTATTAACGAATTAATGAATCAATGTTAACTGATAATAAGCCAATGCATTACATAAATGCACTTATATGCATAATAAATCCAATACGTCTTGAGAATGTTCCTCATTTCTTTTCATTGATACCTGCCCTAGGCTAGTGATGAATGGATCAGAGCTTAACAATAATCTGTGTAACAAGTCTGTGTTGGTTGCTACTCGCGATATCTTGCGGGTATGGTTGAGCCTAAACTGCTTGATGTTCTTGTTATTTGATTCAGCGGCCTCCTCTGGTAGCTGCCCAATTGATGCTAGTGCGTAATCAATAACAGTTTCGCCATGGATTAAAACTTTGTGTACAGAAGGTGGTAGATAATACCAAGGATACGTTTCAACCAACTTTCGTGCGGTGATCAATGCAAATTCTTTGAATTTGGTCTTCTTGATCATATAGCTCGAGCCAAGACACTCCAAAATTGTTCTGCACCGATCGATTAGCTCATCATAACAGCAATCCTGTTATTTCAGCTGATACCGCAGAATTCTTGAAAAACTTTCTTGCGGTATTTCCGTCGTTCGATGTTCCGCTTTCCCCAGCTCGAGGCTTATCGATTACCAAACCCATTTTCTCTCTGAACTCTTCCTGAATACGTTTCTTTGCTTGTGCCACAGATTGCTTCTCTCCTGGTGTTCGAGCTTGCCACTTTTGAATACTGAGACGGTATGAGACATGGATCAGATACTCAAAAAATCTTATCCAACAGTGAAGAGGTGATAAGCCAAATTCACAACCTTTTTCCAAAAGCGGCCTACCAAGACTTTTGTCGATATCGTTCATCTCTGTAGGCTTTGCACCGCAGAGGTAGCATCTGATGAGAGTACGATAAATATAAAAGTAAATGAATAAAATAAACTAACAAAAATATCAAAATATCTCACCTGCTGGAAGGTGTACCGGATAAGGCGCTACAGCATTTCCCATCAACCATTGTTAATTGCACACGATGATAGATTTGAAGAGTGTGGTCTTGTAAACAGATAATTGTCGGCTGCAAATTCTCAATTTTTTCTTTGAAATATCGCTCTTCCCGAATGGTCATTTCGGTGGTTTTTTTTATTATCTGAAGACGAATTGGCCGGCAGTATCTCGTATTCGATGCACATGGATTTTCCAAATAATTTTACTGCCAACAATCATCTGTAGAGGGAGATAAGAAGTCACAAACATGTTGCTATCCTGAATAGCTGGATCCGAAAAGCTTTGCTTATATTCTCCATGACCACTCGATCCATCGAATCCCCATTTGCCCGTCAAAATAGCAGCAGTTTCAATTGGCAGTTTATCCCAGTTTTTTTGAGGTAGTGAGTCAATTATCCTCAAAGCCGTATGATTTAGTAAGTCCTGTAATTCAATTTCGGAGGCTGCTTCAGAGACCGTCATGTTTTTAGGATAACATTTACTTTTAGCTTTAAATATTTTCTGGTATGACGGTAGTATTTCGCAACTGAACTTGTTATTTACAAACTTCCTGATAGTAAGGTATTGGCTCTTTGTCATCTTCGTTTCTACTATCAGCGACACCACTTCATCTGAATCTATAGCTGGAGGTCTTGACATACATCTCATTGCTGAATTGCACGTTGAACGTTTTGTCAACTCATCGGTCCTTCTACGTTTTGAGCGAGGACTGCAGTCATCAAAGTCTTTCCTGGGCCGTCCACGTCCAGACGTAGCCATGTTAGCCCTATGATTATTCAATGTAAGGCTGGCATGCTCTAGTTCATTCAACCACGAAGAATTCTTTCGAATACACTCTTGCTTGACTCTTTTCGATCTTTGCCAGTAAACTTACAGTCGAGTGCATATATAATGTATGCGTGAGTGCAACCCGTCCAAATTAAAGTTTTGAGCATTAGGAATAACAGAGTACAGAGAATGTGATACTTGTTGTATCTTCTGAGCGTTTTTACCGATTTTTGTAGTTCAAATATCAAAGATGTACATCCTCTGCAATGTACATTTCAACTGTGTACCTAAAAATATTTTATCGTCAATTTATATCGGTCGCTAAAATTGATTGTTAATAATTATTTGAAAAAATAACTTAAAACCACATGTACTATTGTACTGAACCTGTTGGCAGTTTTTTTGTTCTAATCTTTTGTATTTATTTTGGATAAAATACATAAGCAAATGTAGGCAGAAAGCAGAAGAATGTAAATACTTCAGTTCTGAAGGCAAACCGTACGAAGAGCATTTGACAAAAAAAACACAGTAACTTGCATATACTTGCAGCTATTATGTGCTTGTGGTTCAAAAAGACTATAAATCAACATTTTGGTATACGTGGTTCATGTAAATTCGGGTAAGATCATAGTTTAATTTAGTATTAATTTTAACAGATTCTTTGATTATACCGTGGACCCCCGGTAATCTGACCGCTTTTAATCTGAATACTTTTTAATTTGAACCCCGCTCATCTGCACGACGTGCAAACTAAAAAGTGTTCAAACGTCATTCAGCATTTGGAATGCAGTAAAACGAAATGGAACATTGCGAAACGAAACGCAGAATCAAAACAAAACAGCAAATAAGGTAACCAGAAACTTTCGTTTTTGTTGCGGACAGGGTTACTAGATGTGCAAATTAAAAATGAACCCCGTTAATATGCATGCGTTGTCGTTCAGATTAGCGGGGGTCCACGGTATAAGCTTTTGTAGCTTTCTTTTATACATACACAACTGTTCCTAATAGAAAATAACAATACTCCCCAAAACCTCTAGAAATGGTGATACATGCCTTGTTTTATGATATCCATGACAAAAAACCATGTTGAAATACCTTTGAAATTCACTTAAAAGCGGGAAAGTTGAACCAAATCCGCTTTGGACAGACTCGAAAAAGTCAAAAAATGCAACAACTTAAATCCTTTCGCGCAAGTTTACTTGCAGATATTTGCGGCTAAAATGTGTTTGTGGTTAATGAATGACATCTTGCCGACATTTTGGTACACGTGTTTCATGTAAATTAGCTTAAGATCATTGTTAAAAGTAAACATGAAAATTAATTGATTCTATTAGTTTATACGCCTTTGTTTACGTACACAAAACTATTCATAGCGGATTTCAATACTCCCCAAAAGCTCAAAAAATGGTAAAACATACCTTGTTGTATGATACCCATGGCAAAAAACCACGTTCAAATGCCTAAATTCACGTAAAAGTGGAAAAGTTGAACTAAATTCAATTAAGCGTTTTGGACATAGAACCACGAAAAAGTCAAAAAATGCCACAACTTCAATCCTTTCCCACAAGTTTACTTGCAGATACTTGCAGCTAAAATGTGTTTGTGGTTGATGAATGACATCTTGCCAACATTTTGGTATACGTGGTTCACGTAAATTCGCTTAAGATCATACTTAAAAGTTAACATGAAGTTCATCGATTACATTAGTTTATTCGTAAATTTGCCTTTGTTTACATACACATAGCTGTTAATAGTGGCTTTAAATATCCTCAAAAACCCCCAGAAATGATAATACATACCTTGTTTTTGAATATCCATGGCAAAAAACCGCATTGAAATGCACAAATTCACTGAACAACAGTAAAGTTTGAATATACCAAATAAGGCGCTTTTGATGGCTGCTAAAATATGACAAACGCGTGACTTTGCAAGCTCAATAGTAAACAATCCTCGCACAACTTCATGATACTATTGATGCTATCGTAAACTTCAGGCTATGCTAGATGTAGGAAAATTAATTGAATTTGAAAATATTGACATGCGATTTCTTCATTTATGGCCTATGGGGGAACCACTGTGCAGCGGCTACATCGTCGAATCCATAGAAAGGCGATTCATCTGATCATCTATTGCTTCATCCGTATAAGTGATTGCTTCGTCCATGGGGATGTCTGTCACATCCGACGGCGCAAATCATGTTCCGTAATTATGTAATCGGTTGAACGGCACAATCCCAGTCTTCCGAAATCCGTGTATAGCGGTGTTTGAATGGGAAGTTTCCGTAAACGCTTTTCCCACCAAGTTGACAATTTCGTTTAACGTAACAACCTTCCCTGGGTTGTTTTTTAAAAACGTCTCCACAGCTTTAGAAAAGTTTGTTTTCAACGGGCCCATGAAACTGACATCCACCGGTCGCAGCTTATGGTTGCAATGGGGCGGGAGACACACTACAGCGATATTATTGTCAACCGCCTTTTCGAGGAACGTAAGTTTTTTTTTGTATAAGGAGCATGGCCATCTAGCAACAACAGCACCGGGTTTTCCAACGTATGACGTGTGTGTTTCAGAAAGTGAACGATCCATGTATTAAAATCGACCGGCTGTGTTGTAACTGAAAATACTATCTTGATGCGCTTTGGGTTTTAGCTTTTCGGTTAATCGATCGCTAATGAAGAGCACAGCACACGTGGCAGAAATCATACAAAACGCCTTCCTAAAAGCGAGTCCGCTTTCTCATTGCCTGGGATTGGCAATGTGAAGGAACCCATACAAAGGTGATCAAATATGATCTTTCGACCAGCCACTCATCTGTTCTCTTGGTTTGTAAGGAAATAAGATGAGTGTTTACTACACCCAAAGTAAAAAAGCAAGATTGTAATGCAATTTCGCATGATTTTGTTTCATTTCTCGTAATGGATCGTAACTTGGAGAAAAAATGCAACATTGGTCTTTGGCAAAAAAGCAACACATCAATTCGCTTTGAAAAATTCAATGTGTGAGTGAAGTTGTGCAGTGTATTAGTGTTGAGCATAAGATTGAAGTCCGGAAGTGCAATGGCTCAGAAAAAGAAAAACGTTCACGACACGCAACCGGGATTCGAACCGAGGCCACCTGCGTTATGGTTCTAGATTATGGCCATTCAGCCACTTCAACAAGATGGAATGATAGGAATAAAAGCCCAACAGTTGCTTCGATTGTCGAGACATTCGGCGATACAGCAATGAAGCAAATGTCTCTTACACACACTGGCATGGCTTTATTTATTTCACAGAGAAGGGCAAACTTGAAGAGAGGGAGATCGGAGAGTGATGACGATTGAAAATAAAAATAGCAACAGTGATCAATAGCATTGCGGCATTCTGTGGTATTGTCTCACCCATATTTAAAAGTTGCTGACGATTGAACAAAGACCCAACGGTTGCTTCGACTGTCGAGGCACTAAGCACACAGCGAAAAATTTGTTTCGAGGAATCTGTGTGCTGCCAACCGCTTGCACATACTTGCATGGCTTCGTTTATACCATAAAACACTTTGTTGATCATGATGGGCAAAATTTCCTTTTCTGAATCATGCGGATTTCTCAAGATATAATTGCAAAAATTGCATTTGCATTTTTGCCACCTTTTTTACTTTTGGGTGTAGGTTTTATCGACCGAAGAGCCTCAATCGAACTGAGGCTGTCCGAGAAGATGAAGTAATGGTCTGCGAGCATGTTGGAATTCATCCCCAAATGCGAAGTTGATTGCTGTCAGCGCAATAACATAGACAGAACAAGGTTCCTGAAAGTCAAGTGCCTAGTGATTCCATGGAGGGCACACGTGAAGGCAATTTCTGCCTGTTTCTTCGTGCTGCTAAATCTGTAAAACAATTCCGTTATTTCCCATTTTGCTCCTTCTAAATTTTTGCCCTTACCCGAATGGATGTGGGTTGGGATTCCACGTCTCGAAATGAATCTGCGTAGGGCAGCGCAGAATCCTTGAGTGGACATATCTCCAACTAGTTCGAGGTGGACAGCTTTAGTGGAGAAACAAATGAACACTACAAGGTAAGCTTTTGCGGGGGCGGCACGGCTGTGAATCGGGTTCACATACAGGGGACCAGCGTAGTTGACATCTGTAACGGAACGACTTTGAACAACCTTCGAGATCGGCTGCTGAGCAATGACTGGGTGATGACGTGAACAACGAAAGCAGCTCCTGACGACGCTTTTCACTAAGTTTCTGCGATTGAGAGGCCAGTATTCTTCACGGATTGTGGACAGCAAGACACGCCCGCCGCCATGAAGGAGTAAACGATGATGATGCTCGCAGATTAACCGGGAAAACGGACGATTCTTTGGAAAGAGGGCAGAGTGTTTTGATTGGTAGGGAAGCTGAGAAAGATCAACCCGACCTCCAACTCGCATGATTTCCACTGAATCGAGAAATGGTTGTAGACGTCGAGTAAACGAATGCTTTGAAACTGGATTTGCTCGCTGTAGCTCTTCCAGTTCTTCTTTGAAGGCATCTTGTTGCCCAAATCTGATTAGAAGGGCATTTACACGAGCAAGCTCTTGAACAGTAAGTATTTCTGGGCTGAGGGGCTTGACGAAACTGTTCCCACTTCGAACGAATGGCTTTTGTTACCCGATCATCCCAGCCACAAGCAAGTGACCACAACTCCTGCACTCTGGCGATGACCGATAGGACCGATCGCTTCATCCACCCATTATCCCGTTGCAGTATTTGCGAGTCGAAGCGAAGCTGATCCGTTTCAGGTTTCCAACGAATCCCCAGAGCCTTGATAGTTTCATTGGGGCTGAACTGCAGGCTTGATTTTGTTCCGATTTGGTCATCTTCCAGACCTTGAAGAACTTCTAAGCGGGTTGAGGTCCACTTCCTCTGCTCTAATCCTTCTTTGTTGAGTAGCTAAGATAGCTCCCCCCGAAGCTGGATAGCTTCCTCGGCCGAATTCGCTCCTCCGATGAAGTCATCTACATAGAAGTTCTTGCGTAAGGATGGGCCAGTCAACGGATACACATCTCCTCCTTTGCGAGCTGCTGAAACATACGGGGTGCCAGAAAGGAAGACGAGGCTAGGCCATAGGTTAATGTCTGTATTTCATATGTAAGATCTACTGTTGTAACAGTAGCTTTATTCAATATAGAATGTTATGATATGTATTCAAACATTTGAGGTTGTCCTCGTAGATCAATAGCCATGTCTCCTAACTGTAGCATTTGTTTTCCATTCGCCACGATGATCATGTTATAGAAGACCAATGAAACGTGGATATTGGTGAAAATTGAATAGAATCAGTTGAAATTGAGCGGAGGGCTACTTTGAAAGGCAGTACCCAAACAAACACACAATCTTTTACTAAGCTACTCAAATGAAACTTGACTGGCACGCTTGATTGTGCTCAGGTCTAGCGATGTTTAAATTTCATTCAATTTTCGCAGCCTGCCGTAATTTAACGGAAAACGGAACTATCAATACTTTCTCTAAATATCTTTGGTTTTAGCAGAAATTGCTGTCCACTTCTAGGGTCTCATGTAGATGAGAAGACATTTCCTTCAAAACATTATAATTAATTACGTACTTCACGCTTGGAGTATTAAAACATAGACATATGTAGAATGCGTAGATCTTACACTCTAGTAATATGACCTAGTACACTATAGTAATATGACCTAGAAATTCATTGTCAGCTATCGCTTCATCCTCGTTTCTCTTGGTTCGTTCGTAACTTGACATCTCTGTTGATGGTGATGCATTTTCCGGATTCAGTAGACGGTAGTCTTTGCGTGCCTCAACGAGGCCCACCAGGATCAAATTGTCTGCTCTCTTGTTCAACTTCCTTCTCTTCTGGATTAGAATGTACACCTACGACGGTGATCAGTGTAGGAGGATATCGACATCAGCATGATAAATTTCGTGTCCTTCAAGATTGGATTAGATCCATCACTGAATCCCAAGGCGCTGGATCCAGTAACCTGGCCTGCGGGATTGTTCAGGGAATTTGAAGGCTATTTCGCATTCCATTGAAAACCAGGAGACAAATGACACCACTTCTTCAACCACAAGAGGCATCGCCGTATGTCTCCCCGATCATGAATTTCAATTGAGATTTTTTTTTCCCGGGACACACCAGTATTTGCATGTTTGGAAGCCCCGTATTCCCCATCACAGTCGAGCCATTCCTGCCAGCGTTCATCAGTCGTCCCGGACCTGTGTGTGAGGACGGAGGAGGGGTCTCCCAAACACCAAATGCAGGCAAGTATACAATCGCCCCCTGAATCGTCTGCTGTTCGTAGGTTCTCTACGCCTGCTCATCCCCCAATATCCGGCTGAATTACAGGGCTCTCTATATACTACCAAAATGAACGGGGGCTGCACACAAAACTGGACAACTTCTACCCTGCGGCGAACGAGTCTTCGTTTGATATGTTGGTTCTTACAGAAACCTGGCTGGATGACGCTATGGAATCCCGGATCCTGTTTGACGAGAGCTACACGGTCTATCGATGTGACCGTAATCCACTAACCAGCAACAAGAAACGTTCCGGAGGTGTATTAATTGCTGTGCATAACAGTTTATCATCGTCGAGACTGGAGGTAAATGATCATACTATTCAACATATTTGGGCCACTGTTAGGCTCAGCCATTACTCGCTTATTGTCGGTGGTATCTATATACCTCCAGATATGGCGAGTGATCATTTGATTTGACACCGTTATGCTGCTTGTGTGGCGGAAATTACGATGGCCACTGCGGACGGTGACAAACTCGCTATATTAGGGGGGTTCCCGAATGGGAAGATGAGTTAATATATATTGGATTAGTCAATATTTTTGAAGTTTATGAAGTTTTTTTTCAAACAGTAGCTGCGAGCTTCTTGCGTATTGCATAATCTGCTTTGGTCTCTCATATTGCTATCGAGAACACTTAGCTTTATGTAAGTCATTGATATTTCAAGTTTCTAGAAGCATAAACATCGAAGAAAAATAGTAAAGCGTTCAAGGTTTTCGAGTACAACGAGCCTTACGTTCATATTGTATCAAGGACATCGTGTTCTCAACGTTGTTGACAGTTCGTAGACAAATCTCTGAGCTCCCAAACTTTTTTTCAGTTTGGTTCACCACCAGACACTCTCCATTTATTGAAAATCCGATTTTTTTTTGCGACAGGATGTGATAATTTTCAACAAATGTTGTCAAATTTGGCAGCTCCTTCTTGGAATGACCAATCAATTCTAGCCAAAATTTGTCCAAACGATTTTCTTTTCTCAGGAATCCGGCAAGCAACGTCAGACGACAATGAGCACAGCTGTCCAAATTCTTTCTTATCTTTGTGAGCAACTGCAGCGCTCAGATATTCTTTATATACGAACGTTTCCAGACACAATCCAGACACTTTTTAGCCATGTCCGTCATGTAAGTTATGACACCAAGCTTAATGCAGACGACGTAAAGTGAATGTTAATGAAGATTTGTTTAGTAGCTTTAAAAAACCACAGTAGCCGGATGCCGCATGCCAAGAAGTCTTTGTCAGAAATTTAAGCAAATTCGGTCGCTTTCTTAATAACCGGTTTAGAGGCAAAACCAATTTCCACATTAAGGGCTAGTAGAAGATTCTATCTCAAATAGAGCAAAATTTGTAGTGCTCTTCTAACACCTTGCTTCCTCGAACTCGTACAAGTCCTATTCCTCTAAGGTGTTCTGTATACTTCTAGTAAGTTTCATGAAACTTTATGAAGTTCTGTGAACCTCTAGGAAGATCCGAAAACTTTTGAAAAGCTTCATGCATTGCTGTAATGTTCTCTGGGAATCTATGGGAAGTTCTCTAATTTTCTAAAAAGTTCTTTGAACTTGTGGGAGAATCTCTGAAATTTTGGGAAGTTACCTGAACTATCTTCTATAAAGTTCTATGCACTTCGAAGAAATACACAAACAAATCTGCTAAGTTTTCTGAACTTCTGGGAACCTCCCTGAATTTCTGGATATTTGTTTGAACTTCTGCGAAGAAACCTTTCCTTTTGCGAAGTTCCCTGAACTCATGTGAAGCTCCCTGAATTTATGGAAAATTTCCTGAATTTCTAAGAAACAATCTGAATTTCAGGGGAGTTGCCTGAACTTCTAGAAAGAACCCTTAACTTCTAGGAAGTTCCCTGATTTTCTGGACAGTTCCCTGATTTTTTGGGATGTTCCTTTAACATCAGGGAGAAAAACAGAACCTGGGGTGGGGTGGGGGGTCTTCCTGAAAAGAAGAATACCAAGCTGCTGATAACCCAGGCAACCACAAGTCGTATAACAGTGTTCAAATAGTATCGTATATTCCTATATTTTTAGTAAAAATAGCAAATCTTTGTGGTTTTTATCGTATTATGTTTAAGTTAAATCGTAAAGAGTGCAAATTTTCGACTTCTATACGATGTGTCATTTATTCATCGTACTGCGTCACAAACTAAATCGGAAATACATCGCTAACCTTTTTAAATCGAATTTGTTGTTACATATTCAATCGCATACGATATCAAATCAACTAGTAGACAAAACAATGAAATTTTCACGTATATAGCCTCCAGTTTTGCACGTATTAGCCATATTTTTGCATTCTATACGATTTGTTTACTAGCATATATGTTTGTATATCATAAAAAAAACTTTCAATATACGTGCATTTTGGTTGTCTGGGTTCTCTTAGTGTCTAGGAGGTTCACTAAATTTAAATGATTTTTTTTTTCGAATTTTTGGGAAGCATTTCCGTTCATCGGTTTTTTCACCTCTTCCGGTGTTGAGGGACGCAAATACTGCGGGACGAGAGTCTTCAGGATAGATTTGCAAAAATCTTCAAGGTCACCAACCTTCAAGTTTTTGTCGGTGGAACTAGCTGAGAAACCGTACGCCAACATCCGTTAGGCTGCAGTGAACCTTTGTAACGGGCTCAGGTCCACATTTCAACTGCATCGCAACAGCTGGAAAAAGTCATAAGTTGCCTCTAGTTTTCGCGTAATGACGTTTGATTTGCGTACGAGAATTTTACAAATTGTACGGAATGTATATGAATGTATATTTCATCTGCCAAATTAACGAAACTATTCTTTGATGTGCAATGCCCTACGAATGGCCAAGGAAGAGTTAACGCTAACTAGTTAACTGAAAAATCTTTTCAGTATAAAGTTCAAGTACTTGTAGCCGATTATTTGATTGACTGGTCCAGCCTCATGAAGTCCGAGTTTGTTTACCTGAAATGAAAAAATGGAAAAAATAGTATATTAATTCATGAATTTATCTTCTAAATTTACGAAACACAAAAAAATTTCACATCCACCCTAACGCGTTTATTTCCAAAGAACGCACTCAATGCTCACAACAATCGACATTCCGGATCTCACTGTCCCGCTCGCACCGGGCCCTCTCTCAGAACGAACCGATACCTAGAATCTATTTTGGACCCAACAAACTGACTGACGGACTAACTGACAGTGAGGCAAGCATTAACGTCCGATTTGAGTGGTCCCATTCCACCACCGGCAGGTTTCTTGGTTCCTGATTTTAGTGTTGTCGTCATCATCATCGGTGGTCGTCAGTAAAGGCTCCCCCGAGGGGGTGTGTGCGCGCATTATCTTAAATATTCGTCCAACGAAGGACCGCCAGGAAGGCGGAATTCGAAGCGATGGTCGGGGGGAATTGGGCAAATGCCGAGAGTTGATGACGTCAATCGGGAAAATTCACGGGAGCTACTCGCAATTCACTCAGCAGGCGGAACAAGTGCAGATGGGCATGTGAAGATTGCGAGCTTTGGTTTCGGGTGTGTGGCTGGCTTCTATCATTGCTTTTTACGACTCTAGCAGCTGACACACGTGGGGAGATGGAGGGTCTTTTCGATTCCAACGCGTATACAAATTATCATCGCCTGTGGGAACTTGGGACGGAAATGAGCTCTCGAAGTGAAAGTGGATTCGATTCTTCTTCTGGCTTGTAAATAATTTATCAATCGAGTGGAAACAACATTGTTTGGTATCATGGTTCTTGGAAAATTTTGAAAAGGTTGCCAGATTCATGAAGTTTTTTAAAGATGAACTGGCTGGTTCTGTTAAAACTCTTTTAAAAATTGAAACATGATCAATAGTCATACTCAATTTCGAATTCAGAGCGCAAACAATTCAGTCGGGATTTGCGGACGACATTGGCACATCGAACACGCGAACTGACCGAGTCACAAATAAGTCATGCTTTATTTCTCCGGGGTGTTGTTGCCATTTTCGTCTCTCTGTGTATTGCATGCCGTTACAAATTAGTTTTTGATTTGATGAGCTTCCACCAGTCTCGAGCGTGATTGCGAGTTATGAAAGCGCCCAGCGATTTTTTGGTATCGGGTCGATATGATATGGTAATCTGAAAATGGATAAGTTTTGTCGATTATATCAGCTGCCTCTCCTCCTCTTTCCTGATCCGGGCTCCAGTGGAGGACGGGTGATTTAAGTGGGTCATAAATATTCGCTGCACACAGTAGCGTGTGACAGGGTGTATGTGTGTGCAATTTGAACCGCGTTGTTGCAAAGGGCAAACCGTCCATTAGGCTAATTAGAATTGCAACGCTCGGTGACTGATCCTGGAGATTGGCATAGTTATGACTAATAAACAAGGTGGAGATCGATGCAGTCGGCGCTGAATCATCGCTATGAATTAGCTGTGGAACAAATTTCAATACCTAGAGGTCTTGATAATTTCCATTTATTCTTTATCCAATTCACTTCAATTCTTATTGCTCTTGTTCTACTTAAACTGGATACACTTCAAAAAACTACATTGAAGCTTAATTTTCACAATACGTATGAAATATATATTTCACTTGTTATTTGGAATTTTTGGTGACTTGTTGAACGAGTTCGACCTTCAAAAATATGCGCTAAGTCAAGTAAATATAAACATTTAATTATAAAATCGAACGGCAAGAGCAAAAACTCACAAAATTACTGAAAACTAAAAAATGTGCTTTAATTCGGCGAACTGAAAGAAATATTGAAACTAATGCGTACACAGCTCAAAGGAGTGCCATCAATTTTTGACTGAAGATTATCGAAGAAAAAGTAAGAAGTTAAATTTCATTGTTAGTAGATTTTGGTGAGTCCATTCCAATTATTGAGTTAAAGCTCATTTTGATCCACATCTTCTGTACTTTCGTCGACATTTTGCGATTTTCTATCTCAGTTAGAATAATTGATTGACTATATATAAAAATACGTGCAAAATTTCAGGCTCCAGCTTCAAGATATTGGTGGCAAACTAGTTCAACGGTAAATTTACGCCAAGGATAGTTATCAAACAAATATCCAGTCGCTTCAAAACTAACAATCATCAGTCGAATTATAAAATTCGAAATTTGAGCCAACGGCAACGAAGTATTTTGCTTCGTTGGTTCATCTGCAATGGTGAGCACGTTGATTCTTTTCAATTTACAAATGCATTTAAGAATTTCTGAAATTACAAACTAAAGCCCGATTCAAAGTAAATTTGGACGCATTCAAGTGATTATAACTCAAGAATTAAACAACATACACGGTTGATCAAAACGTCAAACAAAAAGGTATCTATTCAGCTATGCCACACGATATGCCACAAGTTAATACATTTCACCGTTTCGAACGAACTGTCGCAGTTAACTTGTGATCGATGCCATCATGATCTGTACTGGTAAACTTATTCCACTTTAAACGCATTTCTTGTACATTTGTCATTTCTTTATTACATCATCGAAGTTTTCGCTTGACAATTGCCCAATATTTTTCGATCGGTTTGAACTAAGGGCAATTCTTCCATTCATCTCTTTGGCGACGAAATTAACATTGTTTGCAGCATACCATTCTAGTACCCTCTTAGAGTAATGACAGCCTGCTAGATCCGACCAAAACATAACGTTGGTCTTGTGTTGCCGAATGAAGGGTAAAATAAGACACTCATTAATGTCAACCGTCGACTTCATTGTGTGAGCTGTGATGCAAACCTTGGTTTTAAGGCCATAACTGCAGATTCCTTACCAAGTCATTAGTTTTCAAGCAAACTTATCAACAGAACAAATTTATACCTGGAAGGGACATCCCCACGACCAGTTGCCAGGTAAAGTTTTCGTCCGGGGATTTATTTATAATCCATTTTGACATATGTTTCGTCATCTATTAAAATACAGCCATCAAATTTCGTCAAAACTCGTTCGTATAGTAATCGTGCTCGTTTTTTATAATTCGGATGTTTACTGGCACAAAAATACTTATATCCTTCTCTTGAAAGGATGTTACGCACGGTGGAAAAGTTGGAATCGTATTTCTTTGCCAAATCACGTATGGAGACACCTGGGTTGCCTTTCAAGTACCTCAACGCCTTTCTCCTCAGCTCTTTGTCCCTAGTGCCACTTTTATGATAGATGCGCTGTGCTCTATCTACACTCAGAGTATCCTAGAAACGTTTGATTACAAGACACACCGTTGCCTACGGGAATTTTAACACTTTTGCTATTTTTGAGGCAGACCATGAAGAATTCTCTAGATGTTTGTGCACAATTAATTTTCTTTTCTCAAGTTCCATGATCCGTAATTTCGAGATGCGTCGATATATCGAGGAAAACTTTTCATCAATTATTTCGTCAATGAAACATCAACAAATGCCTGTCAAACGTTTTTGTGTTCCAACCACCAGGGACGCGGTGGTATATTAAACCGTGCGTCCAGATTTACTTTGAATCGAGCTTTACCTGTTTAATGCACAGATTGAACATGCGAATGAGCGGCATTGGTTGCCCTAGCAATGAAAAATAACAAACTGATAACAAATACCTAGATAAAAAGTTCTGTTATTTCTGATATCATTTCCACCAATCGCAAAATAAATTTAATCTGTTATACATTTTTAAAGACGATTTTTGACGAACGTAACTTACATGTGATACTTTAAATATTTCCAGTATGTTATGGATACGAAATTGTGAAGGACTTCTTCAGTAATTAGTGTATTAAGCCATATAAATTGAAATAATTTTAAGGAACTTTCTCACACTACAAGGATTTGATATCAAAATAATGATGATAAAACCAGTTAATATGGTGATATCCAACGCTTATCTATTTGACATTTGCTCGGGCCCTGTTGTGGAATAATTTTCACATCTTGTTGTTCTATCAGAGAAATTATGGATTGTATGGATGTCGTTTCGATTGTAGGATGACAAATGTGATGTATTCGTTCGAGATTCATTTCATGAACACTGGGATCATTGGATGATGGTTGCAGTACCCAGCTGGTAACAAACAAGTAACCGATTGTTATCCCAGATGTCGTATTAATTTCAGCTGTTATCGCATAACAAATTTAGTTCTCGTTATTCCCTATCGCAGGTCAAATTTTCCATCTTGCCGATGATGAGAGGGCTTATCTCATGCTCTAGACCTGCATGTGCGACCAAGCATTTGACCAGTAGTGGAAGCACCACATATTCTGCTTTCTTTTTCGCCGCCATGTCGTAGGACGTTTATATAAAGGCACTTACATCTGGTGTCTTACTGGCGACATAAAAAGACCACAATTATATGCGGCTCTGACTTAAACTGTAGGAATAAACGATATATCCTGACACTGTTATACGACTTGTGGTTGTCTGGGTTATCTGGGAAATGAGCAGTTATTATGATATTCTACGACTTTATCTTTTTAAGCAACCCCCCTCCTTGACTAAGAAGTGTTCTTGTGTTTTAGTTAAAAGGATAATTATTATGTTTGTTTGTTAAGTAACCCGCACATGCCAAATTTGGTTCCGTTTGCTTGATTAGTTCTCGAGTTATGCAGACATTTGTGTTTCATTTATATGCGAGCCCTCCTCCCTCCCACCCAGACGAATGAGTCTCGAACTATTATAAAAACCATTTCCGGCCCCAAAAACTTCTGCATACAAATGTTCATAACAGTAGGGATAGATTCTCATGTTTGGTTGAAAATGATTTTCATTTTATGAGAGCCTCCCCCCTTCCAAAATGGGGATGGGGCTCGAACCACCGTCAAATATTTTTTTACGTTTAAAAACCTTTACCTGCCAAATTTGGTTCCATTTACTTGATTAGTTCTTGAGTTATGCAGAAATTTCTGTTTCATTTGTATGAGAGCCTTTTCTTTCAGATAAGGAAGGGGTCTTAAACCACCATGGAAAAACAATTTACCTTCGAAAACCCCCAGATGCCAATTTATGTTCCATTTACTTGATCAGCTCTCGAGTTATACAGAAATTTGTGTTTCATATGTATGGGAGCCCCCCTATCAGAAAGGGAAGGGGTCTCGAGTCACCATAGAAACATTCTTTGCCTTCTAAAATGTGGTTCCATTTACTTGATTATTTCTCGATTTATGAGGAAATGCGTGTTTCATTTGTATAAGTGCCTCTTTTCTAGTGAGGGACGGAGTCTCAAATCAGGATAGAAACATTTTTTGCCTTTAAAAACTCCCGAATGCTAAATTTGGGTTTCTTTGGTTGATTAGTTTTCGAGTTATGCATAAATTTGTGATTCATTTGTATGGAAGCCCCCCCCCCCCCCCTTCCAGAAAAGCAGGAGTCTCTAACTATCATAAGAACTTTCTCCGTTCCCAAAACTGCCCAAAACTTCCAGTGGTTTTGGTGTTTTTCACACGGTTCATAGCGCTTGCTTTATGCTTCAAAAGCCATGTTCTGTATATGTTGGTGAACTAGCAGCTAAATACTATTCTCTAGAACATATATCTTCTCTTCCACCTGAGCACTACTTCATTTTCTCCGACAGCCTGAGCTCTCTGTAAGCCGTTCGGTCAAAGCAGTTGGTCAAGCACTCTACGTGTTTCCTACATGGAACACGTAGAAGTTTGAGTGCTTTGTCTAAGCGCTCTTACACTATCACCATGGCTTGGGTCCCTAAAACATTGCTCGATTCTGGGCAACGAGAAAGCGGACTCACTGGCTATGGTGGGCATTATGGAAGGCGATGACCTTGATGAGCTGGCAACGTAAATGGAGAGATGGGGCTGGGTAGATGGTTGCATTCAATTCTTCCTCAAGTATCGAAGAAAGCATGGTTTAAAGGGATGGACGTGCGGCGCGATTTCATTTGTGTTATGAGTCGACTGATGTCCGATCACCACTTACTGAATGCACATACTTTCCGAGTTGGACTTTCGGACAGCAATCTTTGTGTTTGCGGCAGTGACTACCAGGATATCGACCAAGAGCGTCTTAAGGCCAGATCTCAGCTGATTGAAACTCTCCGGCTTCGAGGAAAATAACCATAACCCTTTGGAGAAGCTTTGGCGGGCCTTTGATTTAGAGTACACGAATCAAATCAGTGTTTTTTTTTAAAGAGAATTGATGTCAGAATCTGATTGTTGTTCTTTCTGCCGCTAATTCCTGGTCTTTTCGTGGTACCCTTTTGATCAAACTCTCTCTTCTCGTTGTTATTTTCCAAATCTTGCTTTTTTCCGTTCCGTTACAGATTATCTCCGCTAAGCTCACCGTCAGCTCTGTAACGGCGAGCGATCTAGAAAAAGAAGACCCTATTATCCTACCCCATCCTATTATGCATTCTAATCCCTAACCTTGAATAAACCACGAGAGCTAACCTAGTTTTTAAAGCAAAATCAACATATTTATAATACACGCAATATGATTTCGGCTCCGTAATGCTCTTTGGGGCCTGAGCCTAGAAAATAAATTAAAAAAAACTCGTATACCGTTGATTGTAATGAATAAGGTCTGAGAAAAACATAGATAACCAATTCGGCTTTGTAAAAAATATACACTGAAAAATAAACCCCTTTTTACCCTTCTTACATCAATAGAAGGGTATTAAGATCGCTTGAAAACTCGACTTTTTATCCGAGGCCCACAGGGCCGAGTGTCATATACCATTCGACTCAGCTCGACGAACTGAGCACATGTCTGTGTGTGTGTGTGTGTGTGTGTGTGTGTGTGTGTGTGTGTGTGTGTGTGTGTGTGTGTGTGTATGTGTGTGTGTGCATTACAAATAATGTCACATCGGTTTCTCAGCCATCTGTGAACCGATTTCAGTTCTGTTGACGGCAAATGGAAGCTACAACATTCCCATAGAACGCTATTGATTTTTTTTTCATTCGGACATTTCGTTACGAAGATATGAACGAAACAGTACTTGAAGGCCTATTATAATAGTAATCAAACAGTTTAGTCTCCGATTACATACTGAGCTATTTGTGTACCGATTTTAGTTTTGTTGATGCCAAATCAAAGCTATGATATCTCCAAATAACTGGTCAAAATTTCATTATGATTGGATAATTCTTCATGGAGATATGACCAAAACAATACCTGAGAGCACATAATTGTGAGCTGACAATATACTCGTTGCAGTGCAAAACCGAACAAGACCAATCACACCAATCGATGCCGCTTGCATTCTATTGTGTCGCATCTGGAGCGTTGTATAGCACATACAGCGGACTAGCCACACTATGCGACTGTATAGAATTAGAGCAGCATCGATTGGCTCGAGTGGTCTGGTTTTGAACTGCAACGAGTATATTCGAAAATTACACAAAGTCTCCATTTACTATAACCAATTTTCAACGAACATGTACTTATTAAGCATATGGAAGCCATGTCTATAATCAAAATTGACACTTAGGATTGTCTAAGAATTCATTCTATGGACTGATTATATGAAATTTTTAATATATGTAATTTTTAATATATATGTAATTTTAGAACTAACATAAACAGGTCATTAAAGACTATTAATGGTAATATTTTAATCACATTGCTGAACAATACGTTCAGGATTGACAAATAGTTCATTATATAAACTGAATGCATGGCATATTGAATATTTCTGAATCTTCTTGGAATTTCTGATGAAAATATGTATCCAGTACAATATTGCCCACATTTGAGTTTGTAATTCTGGTGAAGTGTAAGAAGGGTTCAGTCTCACCATCGGTGGATTAATGCGGGTTTTTTTTATAAAAAATAGGAATAAAATTGGAAAATGATTCATTTTTACGATGCATCTTTTTTCTGAAAACCTGTTTAAGTCATACGACAAATTATAGAAATTGTTCTAGGACGAGCATTTTAAAACAATAAGTATCCAAAGTTTTTCAAAAGTAAATTGTCTATTTACAACTCCACGTGGTTGCGATTACTTCGAGTCGATATAGTAGATCTATCAGTCATTCATACAACCAGCAGAGTTTCAATTTTAATTAGTAACAAAATATTCGTAGCCCTTTGTATTGTTTTCGTACAATGCCCGACAGTTTTTTCTGTGTCAAAGAGTACTTCGTGTTTTTTGAAAGTTGAACATGTTGCATTGATAACAAAGGTATCTTCATTAAAAGTACATATCAGTTTCGTTGCAGAAAACAACAAATAGATTCGTGAATTAAACA
Organism: Aedes japonicus; assembly: GCA_034211315.2. Lineage (NCBI taxonomy): Eukaryota > Metazoa > Arthropoda > Insecta > Diptera > Culicidae > Aedes > Aedes japonicus. The sequence continues at coordinate 9,555 of JASCZW010009361.1, read as the reverse complement.
TGAATTAAACTTAAATTAATTTTCAGTGTAATGGTGTTACAGAAATAAAATGAAAACATCAATTCAATTTGATTTATTGTATGAAAGCTAGCAAGCATTGTCGTTGTTTAAGGGGAAAAAGTGAACTTATAGAGATTCAATTAGATTTTTGGTGATGCTTCATGGATGTCTAACTAAATACAGTTAGGTCTTTTTTTACACGTTTTGTTTTCAGCGATAACTTCAAAACGGAACAACTTATCGACCTAATTCGAATCACATTTTACGTTCCGGGCAAAAAGTAATCATATGGCAGTTTTAAAAAAAAATCACAATTTTTGGTGTAAATACTCAACATTTTAAAAACTGTTTCTTGACCATTGCATGGAAATGTAACCCGACCAGATGGGTATAATATAAAAATAACAAAATTATAACAAACCTTGTAACGATTAACTGTTATATAAATTTGTTTGAGATGTTTTCATCTGAGTAATTGTAAAACATAATTATAACAAATTAAGATATAATGCCATGAGAAGCACAATCTGCGTTAAGAAATGCATAAATTCTAACACTAGCTGATATGATTTTGCTACATTAAAACAAAACTGTTGCAAAGTTTGTTTTGTTTTTGTTATATCTACATCATAGTTTGCTATAATTTTGTTACCTCAAGAGGATTTTTTGTTACTATTTCTGTTATTTTAACAACATCCACGATCTAAGTTCTAACAATCTATGTTATGAAAACAGCGTAACTGAATAACCAAAACTTGATATAATTTTGTTGTTCCCTTTTAGTCGGGAACGCATACAAACAAAATTGAAGAAATACAAAATGTTTAAGCATGTGAAGTTATCAGCTCTATTTAGTCTTTTTTCACACGGTTCCATACTAAAAGTGGAACGTCACGTGCAAAAAAAAAACCTTTGTGTTTGCCATATGAACAAAAAATCATTATCACATAAATGTAGTCTGACGAGGTTGGGCTTTGATCGGTGCACCTCATTGGCTTTCTCTTACTTTAACCTACCGGATATAACTAAAGGATGGAACGGTCAAAACTTGGTCGACTCAAATAACACGTAGTTTCGTGACGGAACTTTCAACACTTTCTCTTCATATCTTTCATTCTAGCAAAACATTACTGTCCACTCTTGGTGCCTCATGCTGATAAGCGAACATTTCTTTCTGCATCACTTAATATTGCCAAACCAACCATGACGAATGTTATGAAAGTGTTTGGAGAATGTCTGACGACTGCCAGGAAGCCGGGATCAGGACGAAACCGAAACCAGGAAGCCGCAGCGACCGAAGAATATAGGCCAGCTTTTTCAAACGCAGTCCCTACCTTTCTATCAGAGATATCGGAAACAAATTGGGAAAGTCCCACACAACAGTGCAAAGAGCAAAGAAACGAGCCGGACTGTCAACATATAAGGTTACAGTGACACCTAATTGAGATGATAAGGAGTGTATCGAAATTAAGCTATCCACAAACTTTCTTTCAAATTATATTGAAAACCGATATTTTATTCATAAAAAAAAAATTGATCCTTTATTGTACGAGGTTAAACTTGAACATAATGAAGACCGGATGAAATTTAAGTTATTCCTTCACGAATTTTCGAACTTTGGATCGAATGCTCTTCATCAAGTTCCGGACAAGTGTTGCATCGCATTTTTTGGACGCTTGAGCCCAAATTTTTTTGAACTCCTGCATGTTCCCAGCTGCCTTACCAGTCTTCTTGAAGACCCTCTTCACGATTGCCCAGTAACGTTCGATGGGTCGAAGCTGAGGGCAATTTGGTGGATTGATATTTTTCTCAACGAAATCTATACCCTTTTCCGCAAGCCAATTGAGAGTGGTTTTGGCATAGTGAGCTGACGCTAAATCCGGCCAAAACAGTGGAGGTGTACTATGCTTCTTATATAAAGGCAACAATCTCTTCTGGAGACTTTCAGATAGATAGATTTCCGCATTTATAGTTCCGGTAGTGTAAAAAATGGTTGACTTCAAACCACAGGAACATATTGCTTGCCATACCAGTACCTTTCGACCGAATTTCTCCACTTGAATCGACCTGTCCGCATCGCTCACATCCTCCCCAACGACGGCAGTAAAGTATTGTGGACCTGGAAGGGTTTTTGAGTCCTCCTTTACATAGGTATCATCGTCCATCAAAACGCATGCATCCGGACGCTGCAAAAGACGCGAATACAATTTCCGGGCCCTTGATGCTGCTCGCTTCTTCTGTTCTGCACTTAGTTTCGTGATTTTCTGCTTCTTGTAGGTCTTCAGGTGGTTTCGCCTCTTGATACGCTGGATCATTCCGACACTCGTTCCTGCTTTTTTGGCCAAATCACGTATTGACATTGATTTGTTCTTCATGATTAGAGATACCTCTTTCTGCTCCAGTTGGGTTGGAAGAACCGGGTTTTCTGCCTCTTCCTGGTAGCTCATCCAAAGAATAGTGTTCCCCAAACTTATTAATAATGGTTTTAACACTCGCATGATGAATTACAAACCACTTCGCTAATTTTCGCATAGTAATACCCTTCTCACTTAGCCATGAGTCCAGAACCTTAATTTTCACTTCCTTTTCAATACGCGACATTTTGAAAACGCAGAATTTGCACCGCACAAACAAGTAAACAAAAGAAAGCTGACAGTCAAACGCACAGCATGCAGTGTTCAGAGCATAAAAAACCATCACAAATACATGCGTACAACGCAAATGTATGTGGATAGCTTATATTCTAGATACTCCTTAAGCAAAATATAACAGCCAAAGGACGAGCGCGAAAGTTGTACACGAGTTTGTCGACCAAGTTTGATAGCGTCGTAATGGACGATGAAACATACGTCAAGGCTGATTTGAAGCAGCTCTCCTGCCAAGAGTTTTATACGGCTACCGGAAAGGAAAGGTTCAAGCGAGTTTTTATGCAGAAAAAAATGTCAAAGTTCTTGCAAAAATACTTGGTTTGGCAGGCGGTTTGCACCTGTGGGCTAAAAAATGAAAGTTTCATGACAACTGGCACTGTCAACCAAGATATGTATGAAAAAGAATGCTTACAAAAACACAGAAAAATGGCTCAGGAATGGTATATCGCCAATCGCACCCAGGCGAAAAACCCTCCAAACTCGCCGGAACTGCGCCCAATTGAAAAATATTGGGCAATCGTAAAGAGAAACCTCAAGAGTACTCAAAAAAAAAAAACAGTTCAAGGCAAATTGGCTTTCAGCATCAAATAAGGTGGATTTAGCACAAAACTTGATGGAAAGTGTGGAAATTTGGAAAATCGGAAGCTTAATCAAATAATTTTCCTGTATTTTGTACATGACGATCTTAAAAAAGAAATAGAGATTGATCATTTATATAATAAACTAATCAGAGTGCAATTAATCATGTTTGACCAATTTTTGACCGTTCCACCCTTTATGTGACAACAATAGTTGGCCGAACTACGATTATTTAAAGGATAATTGCTACAGAAGAACGATCAAACCAGATAAGATCTTATGGAATATTCATCTAGCAATAATTCGAATGCATAAACATTTCCTGCTAGAAGATAGGAACATTCTTTACCGACCTATGCGGCAATGATTCGAATCACTACCAAAAATATCGGACCCCAAGTAACTCAAAGGCAATCGGCCGCTTCCATCAGTAAATCCACATACATACCAAGAGAGCGTAGTAGCAGTTGGAATCCTCTCGCGTCGCCAGGACGACTACAGCCAGTAAATAGTAACTCACGGAGTAACACAGCCATCGAAAGGATTCAATAAAGCCTCTCGAGGACGGATCTCACTATCCTCCGTGGATGATTTATTCGGTTCGTAAAAACGGCAGCCAGGCATGCGCCTTTCCAAATGTCAAAGGTGAACTGTTTCGGTCCCGCGACCGCCATGGATCTTCGTCAATGTTTTCACCGCGAGCATCGAGCTGAGAGTGGTTTGTTTTGGGTTTTCTTGACTTTTTTTTTTATTCGGTTCCTCTCATCCCCAGGAAGGTTGATGCGTTTGTTTGTTTCGAGTTGTAATGCGCTTACGCCACGCAACGGTATCGACAACAGACAAACTGACAGACAGTGTGACGATTGGAAAATATGTGTTTGTTGTTTGGTTATCGGGAGGTGGGTAAAGAATGGTAAACATTCAATTTTCTCTAGCTAGGAAGGATACTCGAACAAGGGAGAGTTGACTGTACATTGTGAGGTTACATGGCATTTGAGGGGGTTTGTGATTGTGATTGATTGGTTCGGGTTCGGTGCTACAATGGATCGTCCAAGAAAGGGTAATTGAATATAATGTTCATTGTCACCGAATGAATCGATGTTTTCCGATCGGTCTGGCGCTGTCACTGCATGGTATTTCAATTTGCGTAGGAAATTATCTTTTCCACAAATGCGGATCACGTAGGAAGCAGTATTTTCCATAGCGATGGTTGTTTGTTAGTCCGCGTCAGAGGTGGTAAATGTCATGGAAATTTTATGGGGCAAAATGTCATGACATTTTTTATCCCATGCAATTTACAATTTACAATATTACAAGACGTTTGGTTTTCCATCTCTGGTCTGCATAGGGTGCAGCAGTGTTAAATGCGGTCTACGTAACAAAATACGGACATACAAATATATTTTAGAAAAACAACAGGCATGTTTTTGATTCATTTGATTCATGTCCTTGTAAATTTCCTTCGAAGTAGTAAGCCACTTAAGGTCTGTATCCGCAACTATCCGGACACCTCAAAACATGAATAAAACATAAATTTCGCATTGTATTTCCGTCGTAGTTGTTTATTTCAGATTCATGGGATGTGTTTAAACAATTCGTGAAGACAAAACATAGTTATTCGGTATTTGCATAAAATTTTCGAACTTTGCGCTTAGCCCCGTCCATTAGGGTTTGAACAGACTCTTCATAAATCGTAGAAGCCGTCTTTGTCCAAATTTGCTGGAAGTATTTGATGTCTTTGATTCCTTGTTTCTTTCCAGAAAGCTTCCGCTTCATCAGAGCCCAATATCTCTCGATTGGTCGTAGCTCTGGGCAATTTGGCGGGTTTGAGGTTTTTGGTGAAATGTTCACTTCATTTGCTTGGTACCACTCCATCACAGTTTTAGCATAGTGGCATGATGCCAAATCGGGCCAGAACAAAGGTTTTTCTTTATGACTTTTGATAAAGGGTAGCAATTCTTCAGACACTCTATCTGATAGTGGTGGTTGATTGTGCCTGTAGTGACGAAACATTTACTCTTTTTGCCACACGTGCAAATTGCTTGCCACACAAGGTAGTTTTTGGGAAATTTCGATGCCTTCTTCGTTCTGAAATGCTCAGCTGTAGCATTTCTGACCATAGCAGAATAAAAAGCCAGCCCTGGAAGTTACTTGAAATCCTCCAAGAAGGGCTGATAGTGGATTTACGGATAAATAATAGTGACTTTAGTGACTAAAATAATAAAAATAGTGACCAAATAGTGACTAAAAAGTAATTTCCAAATTTTAGTATTTTTCAAATCTTTTATACATTTAATGTATAAGTACAGTAAAAATGAACTAGGTGTTTTACTTCTAGAACTACTTCTGACATATCTGGCATCTCAATTCCTTTTTTGAGCCGTTACTATGTGAAGCTGTTTCACTACCTTAGGGTAGTTAGACTCACCTACAGCCGTAAACAGTAGTAAACAACTGGTTCCAATACTCCTGAATTCTGTACTCTGTACTCAAGGCCTGCACCTAGCCTTTTAACAAGTTCCATTCGTCCCATTCGTCAATAAGAAGATCATACACTGAAAATTAAATTTTGTTCATGTTACGAAATTAAAGGTAGGACTAACAAATCTATTCGTTGTGTTTTGCAACGAAACTGATTCGTACTTGTTAAGAAGCTACCTTCTTGCCACACGGGCAACTGTCAAAAGCACGAAGTATTTGTTGACACAGAAAGAACATTCGTTCATTCTACGAAAACAATAAAAAGAGCTACGAGTAATTTGTTACCAATAAATAAGAAACGTCTCTCTGGTGGTTGCACGAACGACTGACAGATCTACTTTATCGACTCAAAATATAATTGAAAAAAAGGGGAACCACAAAGAGGTGTGTGTGTGTTCAGCGTTTTATTTTTTAATGTTTCTGACATAAGGTTCGATCCTTTAATTTTAGGAAAAGCTGTTATTGAGTACATAGTTGATCTCATTTAACCATGTTGACTCGTGAGAGGTTACTTGATTAATGATCATGAGGTTCTAACCCTCGACAGTGCTTTAATTTCTATTTTGGGATAAATTAATGAAAAAAGGTTTAATGATAGAATTTTGTAAATGTTTCATGAAATTTACGAGCCATTTGTTCTATGTACACAATCCATATATAAAGATTATAAATTTTCAGTGTAGTTGACCTGAATCGGAAGTAACTTGGCGATTTTCACAACATACTTGAAGCTTTCACTAGATGCAACGGATGGTGCGTTGAAACCTTAGCAAAATTTTACAAACGAGTTCTGCAAACCAGACTTTTGACGTACGACTACGTCTTTGTTTTCGTGTGGTTTTTAGTACAATTTAAAGAAATCGCATTGCGACCGTCACGAAAAGTGTTCAGGTTTTGAGCATTAGTATTTCAGCCATTTCTTAAAAGATTTTCAAAATTTTTGCACCAATTCATTGGAAATATTTCTAAGCATCAATTTCAATAGCGAACATTGTTGATTTCGGGCCTCATACTAATGAAAAATTCATAAATGTTAGGCCTTGCCTTAAAAAGTATATAAACTCTTTCAGGCCTAAGGGGTCATATGGACCTAAAGACGATAATGGTTGTATAAAATCACAAAGATTGAATAAAAGTGTACACTGTCTTCGGCAAATTGGTTTTACATTCCTGAATATTAAGAAGTTCAGGGTGAAAAAATAAATGCCTTAGTAATATTGTAAAGCGTTGTTTTAGAATATTGTAGGTATGCATACGTATTATTAAATTTTCGTTAATAAACGTTATATATTTTTGTATCTTTCTGAAAGGTTCTAGGTCATCTAAAATGTACTTGCGTTCAAAACATCAGATCTTCAGTTGTATCAGTAGCTTTTAGGGTTATATAAGGCTATGATAGGTAACCATACATATTCAACAACAGTCATTATTTGATAACTTTATGACGTTCTAGGTCATCCAAACTGTACTTGAGTTCAGAACTTAAGATCTACAGTAGTAACTATAGCTTTTTGGGCTATACGAAGTTACGCTACGTATTCAACCATATTCAGTGAATATTTTTGAACGTAAAAAACATTATGAAATACACGGGGATGATCTAGATCATCCAAACTGCCCTTGAGTTCAGAACATATGATTTACAGTTGTAAAAGTAGGCGTTTAAATTGTGCAAAGGGAAAATGTGTATCAAACAATAATGATTGAATAAAGTGGAAGGCCAACATACATAATGCGACGATCTTGTGATATTCTAGGTACTCCAAACTGTCCTTAAGTTCAAAACATAATATCTGCAGTTGTAAAAGTAGTTTTTTGAGCTATACATGGTGACCATAAGTAATTAAAAAAAAATCAATGAACCTTTCGGAAGGTTATCGGAAGTCATTATTTTATAACTTTGAGATCCTCTATGTAATCCAAACCGTCCTGGAGTTCAGAACTTGAGATCTACGATAGTAACAGTATTTTGGGCTTCACAAAGTAACGTCACGTATTCAAGCATATTCAGAGAATATTTTCGAACGTAGAAGTACACAAGAAGACAATCTTGGGATGGTCTAGCTCATTCAAACTGTCTTGGAATTCAGAACTTAAGATTTACAGTTGTAACAGTAAATTTTAGGCAAAATGTCCAAACATATTCATTTAACATTATTAAAGCCAAAACACATTATAAAGCAGTATGACATGATCCAAACAATCCTTGAGATCAGAATATAGGACCTACAGTTGTAACAAAAGCTTTCTAGGCTATGCAATGCTACGATGTGTATTGAAACATATTCATTGAAGAATGAAATTTGTCAGAAGCAGATAGTTTCTCATCTCCATGCGAGGCTCAAGTGGACATTAATTTATTGCTAGACCAAAATTGAATATTTTGGAAGAACAACAGACATTACGAGATAATCTTCGGATGTTCTAGATTATCCAAACTTTCCTGGAATTCAAAACATAAAATTTACAGCTGTAGATTTTAAGTTTTGAATTGTAGCTTAAAATCTACAGCTTATTGAACTAAACAAAGTAAGAATATGTGTTCGACCAAATTAAGTGAGTCTTATAGAAGGTCAACCGAAGGTAATGAGATATCTTGGGATATTCTAGGTCATCAAATCTGCCCTTGGGTTCAGAATTTAGGATATATAGTCGTAAAGTTAGCTTTATAATATATGAAAGGTTACGCTATGCATTCAAACACATTCAGTAAAGCTTCTGTAAGCTCACCAGTTATCAGATTATCTCGGGATGTTCAAAACTGACCTTGAGTTCAGAACTAGCCTTTTGGGCTATAGAAAGCTACGATAAATATTCGTACATATTCAATTAATATTCTGAAACGTCTACTGATATCATCGAATAACCTTGTTAGTTTCAGCTCATTCGAACTGTCCTTCAAAACTTAAGGTCTACAAATGCAACAACAGCTTTATGGGCTATACTAAGTTAAGTTGGTTTGTTTGGCATAGGTTGTCCCAAAATTATGTCAGTAGGTCTTCCAGGACATTCAGGCGGGACAGCGTTCTCCAGCGCATCTAGTTTAAACTTTTTACAATCGACGGTACGAAAATAGTGACTTTAGTGACCATTTTTCGAAAAATAGTGACTTTAGTGACTTTTGGATGCAAATAGTGCTTTTTAGTGACTAGACTCAAAGGTCACTAAAAAGTGACCTGCTACCAGCTCTGCCTCCAGGACATAAGTTTCATCCATAACAACGCATGAAAACTTCGTCAAATAATCGCAGTACAAACTTCGAGCCCGTGAATTTGCTGTGAAGTTCTGTTTGTCGTTGCGATTTGGAACTGTTTCTACTTTATACGACTTAAGTCCCAAACGTTGTTTTGATTTTTGGACAAAACCAGGCGACATCCCTATTTTACGAGCCACCGTTCGAATGGAGAGATTTGGGTTTTTCGTTAATATCCTTTTCACCTTTCGGTCCACGACAGGATCTAATGTTTTTGTCACTTCTCGGTTTCCTCTCCACCGTCAAACGTTCCGAAAATGATTTGAGCAAATCGTGGCAAATCCAATGTTTTTGCAAGGTCCCGTATTGACAAGTCAGGATTTGTCGTACGTCCGTACAAAATTCGCTCGCGCACTTGTTATTCTTTCGTCGCCATCTTGAATACTGAACATGAAATGTAAACATCAATCATAGTCTTTTTCATCATAGACTCTCAGCTATACCATGAAATTTTTCATTCCTACGTGCAATATTTCAAAAGTTACAATGATTTGAAGGTGTCCGGATTAATGTGGATACAGATTTTAGAACGAAATTCTTGGATCGTTGACACCTCTCCGCCAACCTTTTTGAGGTTTCCCTTGACCATTGACC